>APFE031131250.1:71087-108351 GCA_000404065.3 Pinus taeda
AAAAATATTTTGAGTTTCCTTGTCCTTTGCCATATTTACGTTTAACTCTATTATACTAAATCCCTAATAAAATACCTTATCCTAAGTATATAACTCCCTTTTTATAAATATCCCAAAAACCCTTATATTATATAGTTTAACCAAAGTAATTATTTTCCCAAAAATTCATTAAAAACCCCGCTTTATAAGCCCTTTGGTTAAATATATCGTTATATTATAATCCCGCCCTTATGGTAATTAAATAATGTTTATTGGTTACCATATAATAAAATATATATACAAAAACTTTAAACATGCAATATGCATGTTTAAACACAAAAATGCAAATAAAACTTTGGAGAAGTCTTGTGCCACCGTGGATTGTCCACCTGGCATTCCACTTAACTAAACCCTGCCGCAACTCCTTTCTTACGCATACGGGATTAATTAGTCATCAGGATGAATTAATAACCTTTTTCCGCCTATTGAATATCCCCCAGAGTGATTAAATAACGTTAAACTTGTAAATAAAGCCATTTTTTTCGTGTTTTTCTGTTATTTTCGTTACTTGAAAACGACAGTGCTCCCTACTGTGATTTTCAAATTTCCACTGCAATTGACTGATTCACTCCAAAATTCTGCTGCACCCGTGTTCAAGAATAGTCCCGTCATCACCTGTTACCTGTTAAAAGACCCAACTTCCTTCTGAAAACGGGTATTTATCCTTTCCCGTCCCAACTGCAAGTAAAACTCAGTTCACTTCGTTTTTCGCTAAAATAGTGATTAAAAATCATCACTGAGTCTTCCCCAGAGGTTTTAGAACTGTGTAATTACTCCCTGAACCAACAAATTGTGCCAATTTCCTTCATTTTAGAAATCCCGCCCGACCTGTAAGGAAAACCAAAAACCTCCATTTTGAATCCACAAGAACCAAATTGGAGGTCCCGACAGCTCTAAATATCACTCCACTCAATGCTCCTCACCGGGAATTAGACTATTTACCTTTGATAGATGAAGATTTCCAAATTAAAAGACCTGCATTTTGATGAAAATCCCCGATTGAGTTATTGTCGCTGCAGAGACGAATACTCAAAGGGGCAAGATCTTATAGGGTTGTGGGAATCCAATCTCCCAAGGTACCTCATTCCCTCAGTCATTTATTTCCCAGAAATCATCCATTACTACCATTCAAACTACGGTCCCACTCAAAGGGCTGTAATGGCTCCTGATCAAAGTGTTTTGTTTCCCATTACTCCTCAGGCTATCAATGCCATGTTACACTTTGAACTAGACCAAGAATTAGCACCATTGTCCATGGAAGGAAATGTTGGAAATGCTATAAAAGTTGTTTTCAGGATGAGAATTTATCTTCATCTATAAAAGGTAAATGGTAAAAATGAGTGCAGATGAAAGAGCATCAGTTACACAGGTTAAAGAGTATCCGTAAAGACAAAGAGTGTCAAGCAAGCAAAGAAATTACTCCAAAAGACAACAACGAGCCCTTTTTCAGCACTTACCTCCAGCACATCCACAAAGAAAGGGAACAACGCATCAACAGTTATTTATTATGCCATCTACGAGACCATTTGTCTCTTGTTTACTTGTAAAATACAGCAACGAGCCCTTTTTCAGCACTTACCTCCAGCACATCCACAAATAAAGGGAACAACGCATCAACAATTATTTATTATACCATCTACGAGACCATTTGTCTCCTGTTTACTTGTAAAATACAACAACGAGCCCTTTTTCAGCACTTACCTCCAGCACATCCACAAAGAAAGGGAACAATGCATCAGCAGTTATTTATTATGCCATCTACGAGACCATTTGTCTCCTGTTTACTTGTAAGATAATCCTTAGTCACCCCAAAATATGGGCTATGATCGTGTGAGATATTTTCAATTATTTAGTGTATAAATAAATCCTCGAAGAGAGTGTTGAAGGCGGATTCCATTACTTTGCTGTAACATTGAGATTTTCGGAATAAAAGAGTTTGGAGAAATTTTTCGTGGCTTAACTGGATGACGATTTAAAGCGCTGGACTTGTTGCAGGATTCATGTGTCGGACTACAGTTCAATAGGTTTTTCTACCCTTTGTCTGAAATTTTATATTAGTCTATAATACCATCATATCCATTTCTGAATAATTTGCATAAGAGATTGAAACAGAATTTGCTTAATTGTACTCTGTTTTCAAATGTTATTATTCTTGATGTTTTCTTCTAAATTAGTTATAAGCATGAATTCTTAAATGCTCTTGCTTTACTAATTTAAACACTGTTGATTACTATAACAAAGGATTCTTCATTGCTCTTTGTTTGTAGTCATTTCATTTCTTTCTTTTGGACATGGTGAAAGACTCTTAGTTGCCTTTCATCCCTTCAAATTCATCCCATCCACTTTAAATTTTAAGGATTGTTCTCTGTCTAGCTATCTTGCCCTGTAATACCATCTTGTGATTAGAATATAAATCTAGTAAAGCCATCCTTTGACTCCATAGCCCAATGGACTGAAAGCTCTCAATCTTGCCCTTAGTTTGTGGATTCCACCATTTTCCCAAAACAAACTCTTGAATCTATAACTAGCCTAAAACCTTCCAAGAACAAAGATAAATCATAAAGAGAGAGCCCTCTCTGGATGCAGATTGGCTAGATTCTGCATCTAAAAGGTTGTTTTGTGGTTACCTTGGGTATACTTTCCTCTTACACAACTTCTAGGAAAACCTGAGTGATAACATAGTGGCGACTCCGCTGGGGACCTGAATCATTTTATTAATACTATTGTTTGATTTATAAGCTATGGACAAAATCTGAAGATCATCCAGATAGCCTTTGAAATTTCTTTTGCTCTGCAATTGCAAAAGTAAATAAATGCTGCTTCAATCTATTTCTGATTGAGCTTATATATTGAATCTTAGTTTCAAAATTTTCAATCAGATTCTCTAGTTTAAACATATCTTTGAGAAATCTTAATCACACATCATTATTTCTTGAAGAATTTTTAGAAGTTATATTTATTCTTTCAATTAAAACCAAAAATTCAAAAAAAACACATAGTCTAGGAAACTGGCTTCAGAAAGGATTCGACATACTAGGTCAAACCCCGACCCCAATCCACCACCAATATTTGAAAATCCAAATCTGATTCCCAGGATTCTTAGAAGACAAGGAAGTCAAGAAAGTTTTGAAAGAGGAAGTCAGGAGAGTACAGGAAGTTCTAGACCACTTTCTAGATCTGCATCTTGTCCTGTGAAAATTATATATATTGATGACATTCCTTTTGATGCATGATTTGAAACATCTTTGTTTGTGAACTTTTTTGAAACTGAACTATCTAGATTAGTTCCAGATCCAGTGTTCTTTGAAGATTTGCAATACGGATTTGTGTCACATCATCTTCATAGAGAATTGCATAACTCTATTCAGTCTGAACAAACCTTTGAAGAAAAATCAAACATTTATGTGATTACTCAAGCATCCCTATGTTCAGTCACTTTTTCTAAAAAATTTCAGACACCTGTTATCCCTTCTACTCCTCCATCTCCTCCTGCTAGGCCATCAACTCCTATCACATCACTTTATCTTGCAATGGCTAATTGATACGCCCCTTTACAGTTACGAGCCAACCCTCCAGCTTTATCTCAGGATTACCAGAGTAAAATCACACCTTTTGATGGATCAGGTACTTACACAACTCAACAACACACCAAAAGAATGACTGATTACTTTGAGTTTATGAGATTGACATTGATAATATCCGAATGAGAATTTTCGTTCAGAGTCTTACTGGAGAAGTTAGAACTTGGTTCAGAGATCTTACCCCGAACAGTATTGCTGATTTAGAAGCTTTGTATAGGGCATTTTTGAATAGATGGGAGAAAAAGAAGGATCCTCTTCAGATCCTATCAGAATTTGAGAAATTAAGAAGAAGGCCTAATGAAACCGTGCAATATTACATTATAAGATTCAATGAATCATATAATGCAGTTCCTCGAAACTTAAGACCCCCTCCTGACTCTGTGTTGGTTAAATTTCCAGATGGTTTTGACTCCGATATAGCTTATTCCCTTAGGGAAAGAGCTCCTCAAACACTAGAGGAAATGCAAAGCATAGTGGTGACTGTAGAAGCAAATCTGATAGAAAAACAGGCTAGAGCTAGGGCAGAGAGAAGAATGCCTATGAATGAAGAACCTTCAGCTTTTGAAAAGAAGCTGGATGTAATCATTAAAGGTATGGAAAGATTAGGAGACAGAGTGGAAACCATTGAAAGAATTTCTTCTACTGACAATCAAAATATTACTAGAAACCCGAACTTTAGGAGGAATCTGAATCAAAATAGTGGAAAGAATGTCCCTGATCAAAACATTAGGCCGCCTTTCCAAGAAAACTTTGTTAAAGGTTCAACTTCTGAAGAACCTACAGAAGATGTAGAAATAAACAATCTAACTGATGACGAAAATGAACCAGAAGTCTTCCTATCCCAGGGTGATCAAGAGAATCACATCCTCGAAACATTCCAAACTCATTCCGGTGAGACTTTTGATTTAAAGGAAGGCTATGACACAGCGATCTACGAGGTTCATAAACAATAAAAATTGAGAAGTAGACAGGTTGATGTGCCAGAGAAACAACAGAAAACCACAAAACAAAATGTCAAAGGTAAAAAAAACATTCCCCATGTACAAAACCTTCCCCAAGTACAAATCTTGTCTAGGATAAAACCCAACCCTTCAAATCCAATAATTGAAGATGTCTCTGAAAATCAACCAATCAATAAACAACAATCTACTACTTTTCCTCCTATGGAAAATGCAGAAGACACAGTAGAAGTTAGTCCAGAAACGTCTTCAAAACAAAACTTTATTCATGAAAACGAGAAAAACATTGAAGACCCAAAAAACAAAGAGAACCCAACTGTGCAAAACACTAAAACTCAAACGGAAAAACCTTTCAATCTAGAGGCTGAAATAGGCAAACTCAAGATAGCTGTTCCTTTATCAGAATTGGCTAAACATGATGTCTATAGGAGTCAGATTACCAAGTCCCTAAACATTAACATTACTGGATTGGATGATTCGGTAAACATTCTTGATGATCAACCCAAACTTCTTTTTGGCCCTGAGGTTAATGGCAAACCAGAAAGTGGAGGAACTCCTCCATTTTATGTAAGCCTGAATGTTCATGATAAGATACTCCATAATGCAATGCTTGATTCTGGAGCATCTCACAATTTGATGCCAAAAGCAGTAATGGAAAGATTGAATCTAGATATTACCAGACTGTACAAATATTTGTTTTCATTTGATTCTAGTCAGGTAAAATGTTTAGGTTTGATTAAAGATCTGTGTGTCACTTTGGTACAATACCCTGCTAAGTCTGTTTTAATGGACATAGTAGTTGCCGATATTCCACCTAAATATGGTATGTTATTGTCTAGATCTTGGGGTGCTAAACTTGGAGGATCAATTCAATTAGACATGTCATATGCAACTATTTCAGTATTTGGTCAGCCTAAAAGGTTATATAGAGAAACCTTGATGAAGTACTTAGTCAGTAGCCATGAGAAGCCTGAAAACTTCCCTGTTTACTCTGTACATTCTGATATGGATTCTTTCATTTTATACAATGCTGAGTTAGATCTCCCTACTGAAATAGAAGCTCCATAATTGGAAACCATAAACAAAACCACTGTTAAAATTGAAGAAATCTCTGAAAACAAAGAAACACCAGATGATCAAGAAATACCTGAAGAAACTAAACAACTAGCTCCTGTCAAGAAACGCTTTAAAACAATTGATGAAGATTATGAACATGAAATTCTATGGCATTTAGAGTTTGATGGCTCAGTAAATAGACTAGGGGTAGGGGCTGGGATTTGGTTACATAATGTTGAGAACAATTATGCAGAGGGTCATGCTTATAGGTTGAATTTCAAATGCACTAACAACATGGCAGAGTATGAAGCTCTTTTATTAGGGCTTAAACATGTCAAGAAGTTAGGAGGTATTAGGGTATCAATCATAGGAGACTCCGAACTAATCATCCAACAGATTAAAGGAGAATGTTCAACAAAAGACATGAGACTGAAACAATACCGAGAGACAGTTGTAGAGATTCTCAACACATTTTTACAAGCCCAACTTGCCAAGATTCCCAGGAAACAAAATTTGCATGCTCACAGTTTAGCGATGTTTGCTAGTACATGCAAGTTACCTTTCGACCCTAATCATCAGTTTTCAGCTGAAATTAGGCATAGGCCTGCTATACCAGACAATCTTTTGAATTGGTAAGTATTTGTGAATAACAATCAAATCAATAATTTTTTGACACTTCAAAATGAGTTTTCTAACTGTAAGATAGATGAGGATATAACTATTGATGAATCTGATCAAGGAAAAGAACAAAAAATAGAAATTTCAAGAGAAAATGCAATTCATCTGCTACATCCAACCACATTCACTGAAAAGGACATACAAAATTTGAAACACATGGAATCTGATGAAATCATAGAAGACAAAACAGAAATCATCAATTTAAAAGATAACCATTTGCCCAAAGGATTAACTCCTTTGGAAGATCTGTTTGACTCAAATGATATTCCATTTAGACCTAAAATGGAACCTATCAAGGCTGATATGGAAGAATGCAACTTAGGAACCCCAAAAATTCCCAAAATGGTCAAGTTGTCCAAGTCTCTTCCAAAATATCAGAAGGTTAAATATGTTGAACTATTAAAAGAATTCCAAGATGTTTTTGCCTGGAGTTATGAAGACCTCAAATCTTATGATACATCTATCATTCAACACACTATACCTTTGAAACCTGACCAGAAACCTTTTAAACAAAAGCTTAGGAGAATAAATCCTGTTTTATTACCCTCAATTGAAAAGGAAATCAAAAGGATGTTTGAAGCAGGGATTATAGCTCCTATCAGATTTTCAGAATGGATTTCTAACCTGGTACCAACAAGGAAAAAGACAAGAGAAATTAGACTGTGTGTCGACTTAAGAAATTTGAATAAAGTTTCTTTAAAAGACAACTATCCTCTGCCGAAAATGGACCACATTCTGCAAAGGGTAGTAGGATCTTCGAGAATATCACTACTGGATGGATTTTCAGGGTACAACCAGATTCTGGTTCATCCTGATGATCAGGATAAAACAACATTCACTACACCATGGGGTACGTTTAAATATGTCAAAATGCCATTTGGGCTCAAGAATGCAGGAGCTACATTTCAAAGAGCAATGGATATTGCTTTTGCTAAAGAGATAAATGATTTTCTGGTTATTTACCTAGATGATTTGACTATTTTTTCTAAAACAGATCAAGAACATTTAGATCACCTAAGGCAAGTATTTATAAAGTGCAGAAAATATGGAATTTCTTTGAATCCTAAGAAGTCATTGTTTGGTTTGGAAGAGGGAAAGCTTTTAGGGCACATCATTTCTAAAGATGGTATTAGGATTGATCCAAAAAGAATACAAGAAATTTTGCAAATACCCCACCCCAGAAACATAAAAGAATTGCAAGCATTCATAGGAAAAATTAATTTCTTGAGAAGATTTATTTCTAGTCTAGCAGAGCTACTTAGATTACTAACTAACATGTTGAAAAAAGATTCGAGCATTGACTGGACTATAGAAGCCAAACAATCATTCGAGGAAATTAAAATGGCTTTAACAAGGACACCAGTTCTGACTAGTCCTAAATTTGATAGAGACTTTATTATTTTTTATTTGCTTCTGAACATACTGTTGCAGCTGTTTTACTTCAAAAAGATGACCAAGGGTGTGAAAAGCCAATAGCATTTTTTAGTAAAGCACTGAGGGATGCATCTCTAAAATACAATATTATGGAAAAACAGGCTTTTGCATTGGTAAAAGCAATCAAAGATTTCAGAGTTTACATATTATATTCTCATGTGGTAGCTTATGTGCCTAATGCAGTAGTTAAAGATATCTTGACTCAAGATGGCATAGAAGGTAAACGAGTTAAGTGGATAGCTACCATTTTGGAATATGATATTGAGATTAAACCAACAAAACTCCTAAAAGGTCAAGGTTTAGCACAACTTATGACAGAAACCAATTGCCAAGCTTTAGACCTCAATGAACTGGATAATGAGCAGGAGATGGCGACTCCTCAGATCAGTCAAGCTTTCTTAGATTCACCCTGGTATATTGATATAATTCATGTTTTATTAAACCTGCAAGCTCCTCCAGGGTTGTCTAGAACCAAAAGAAGATTTTTAAAAATGACATCTTTGAAATATTGTATTTTAGATAGCACTCTATTTTGGAAAAATCATGAAGGAATCTTGTTGAATTGTCTCTTAAAAGATGAAGCTGATAAAGTGCTTAATGAATTTCATGCAGGGGATTGTGGAGGACATCTCTACTGGAAATCTACTGCAGACAAGATCTTAAGGGCTGGCTTTTACTGGCCAACTTTATTTTCTGATGTTAAGAAATTTGTAACAACTTGTCATAAATGTCAGATATTTGAGGGTAAAAGAAAGTTGTTACCTCTGCCTTTAAAACCAATTTCCACATAAAGACCTTTTCAACAATGGGGGTTAGATTTTATTGGATAAATTCATCCCCCCTCTTCAGGGCAACATAAATGGATTTTAACTGCCACAGACTACTTCACTAAATGGATTGAAGCCATCCCATGTAGACAGTCTAATGATTCTGTGATCATAGTGTTTTTAGAAATCAACATCCTTTCAAGATTTGGCTGTCCAGAAAAAATTATAACAGACAATGCTGCTGCATTTAAATCAAAGAAGATGATCAGTTTCTGTAATAAATATCATATTACTCTAGGCTATTCGACATCCTATTACCCCCAGGGTAATGGACTAGCATAATCTTCTAATAAAAGCCTTATCAATATCATTAGAAAGTTATTGGAAGAAAACAAAAAGAATTGGCACAAGAAATTGACCAATGCATTGTCGGCAGACAGACTTACAACTAAGAAATCAATTGGGACTAGTCCATATGAGTTATTTTATGGTCTTGAAGCAAGATTCCCATCATCTTTAGGAACCCCTGTTATGAAATTACTTCAGGAGGCTCAAGCGGAGCCAAATGACATTCAAAGAAGAATTAATCAAACAATCCATCTGCAACAAACCAGGGAAGAGGTATACCAAAGATCCAAAGTCTTGCAGGAAAAGCTAAAGAAAATGTTTGATAAAAGAACTAAAGCGTAAGATTTTCAACTAGGTGATAAAGTCCTAAGATGGGATTCTAGAAGAGAAGAAAAAGGGAAACATGGAAAGTTTGATTTCTTGTGGAAAGGGCCTTATATCATTCATGCCTTGCAGGGAAACAACACTTACTTTTTGAAGGAGTTGGATAATTCAGAAGCTGAAGAAGGACCAGTCAATGGTCTAATGTTTAAGCATTATTTTGATCCAATTTACTAGAATGTTTTAATGTTTCTAACTTGTACATAATATATCCTTTTTCTAATGCAGTTTTGGATCGGATGGTGGCTTCTTAGAATTGAAGCCCGAAGTGAAGGCCCTAAGTTCCAAAAGTTTCACTATCATATGTAAAATAAAGCTACCAGAAGAAGGAAGATTTCATACTTCCGGTTTGAAGACATTTTTAGGCATCTGACCTGCTGTTCTTGACTTTCCACAAGGAAAAGCCATCCCCAAGTGGAGCCAGTGTTAGCCTCCTATAACAATAGGTTTCATCTTTCATGAGTGTCTTGATCGAACTATGGAATATGTTCAAACCTTCTTTCTTGAGCAAAGGTGTTCCATATTCTTGAAAAACCAAAAAATCAAAAAAGTTAAAAAATGTAAAGAGGGTACACCCTAAAAGAAAAATCAAAGGGTAAGAAAAATAAAGTGGTCAAAAAGAAATGAAAGAAATGAACCCCAAGCAAAAATAGACCAAGGAGAGTGTGCAAATTCAAATGCCACTACTACTTCATTTTTGTAATAAAACAATTGTGTGCAGCTTGTCCAACATTTGCCACAATTCTTGAATAAGTCAAACTGTTTAAACTTGGCTTACTCATATTTCAATTTCATGTTATAGATTAGAGAATAAATATATGACCAAACAGTTTAATCTTGGCAGATAAGTAGATAGTTAGAGTTAATAAAAGGTGCTCAACAGTTTAATATGAGCCCTTGGATGTAATAAGGGTAGAATTAGATAGATTTTCTTTGTAAAAAGAAAAAATGTTGATGAGGGTTTGCAAGTCTAAATGCACCCTAATAAAGAAGAGAAAATGGTAGTATTAAGTAGACAGGGTAAGTAGATGGTGCTGCAAAGTGTTATCTGATGAATGATGCTGCTACATGTTTTTGATCCTTTACTTTCATCACAAGTACTAAAGTAGGAAATACACTGGAAAATCACCACAAGCAAAGTCAAACTCATTAACCTCCCTCATCACTTTCCCCTCAAAAGTTTCACTAATTTCCCGCAAAGTAATAAGGTATTTGGAGATCAAAGGGGCTCAAGGCATTTCCTTGACCTCTGGAGGGACCAGACCCTCGACCTAATGATCAAAAAGACCTAAGTACTTAAGATAATCCATCATTATAATCTTCCATCTTTAACTTTGTCCTAAGTAAAATCCTATTTTACTTAGGAAACTCATGCAAAATCCCATAAAAATCCCTCAAAATAACTTGCTATTCTAAGTTTAAGTGTTGAAGATAAAATATTGCAATTTACTTAAGAAGTTATCACTTTCTTAGATGTGCAAAAATATTTTGAGTTTCCTTGTCCTTTGCCATAATTTACATTTAACTATATTATATTAAATCCCTAATAAAATACCTTATCCTAAGTATATAACTCCCTTTTTATAAATATCCCAAAAACCCCTCTATTATAAAGTTTAACCAAAGTATTTATATCCCCGCACATTTAAAATAATAACCCACTATACGCCCTTTGGTTAAAATTATCATTATATTATAATCCCGCCCTTATGGTAATTAAATAATATTTGTTTGTTACCATATAAATAAAAAATATATATACAAAAACTTTAAACATGCCATATGTATGTTTAAATACAAAAATATGAATAAAACTTCCAAAAAGTTTTGTGCCACCGTGGTTTGTCCACCTGGCAATCCCCGCCCCGACTGCAAGTAAAACTCAGTGTTCTTTGTTTTTCACTGAAATAGTGATTAAAAATCATCACTGAGTCCTTCCGAGAGGTTTTAAAACTGTGTAATTGCTCCCTGAACCAACAAATTGTTCCAATTTCCTTCATTTCTTAGAAATCTCGCCCGGCCTGTGAGTAAAACCAAAAACCTCCATTTTGAATCCACAAGAACCAAAATAGAGGTGTCGGCAGCTCTGAATATTACTCCACTGAATGCTCCTCACCGTGAATTGGAATATTTACCTTTGATAGATGAAGATTTCCAAATTAAAGACCTGCATTTTGATGAGAGTCCCCTATTGAGCTATTGTCGTTCCAGAGATGAATACTCAAAGGGGCACGATCTTATAGGGTTGTGGGAATCCAATCTCCCAAGATATCTCATTCCTTTAGTCATTTATTTCCCAGAAATCATCCATTACTGCCATTCTAACTATGATCTGACTCAAAGAGCTGTAATATCCCCTGACCAGAGTGTTCTTTTCCCCATTACTCCCCAAGCTATCAATATGATGCTCCATTTTGAACCTGGTCAAAACCTCACTTCCTTGTCCATTAGGGATTTGCCTTAAAAATCTACTCAGTTGTCCCTTGAAGAGGTAATCAGAAGATCACATCCTTGGATAAAAAGTCTTAATACTAGTCATAAGATTTGTTTACTCCAAGATTGTTATCAAATCTATTCAAACAGAGGTTAGAAAGCATAACAGCTAAAGAGTATCAATGGTTAAAGAGTATCAGTGGTTAAAGTGTATCAGGTAAATGTCAGTGAAAGTTAAAATGAAGTTATAGAGCAGTCAAAGGTAAACAGTAAAAGTGAATACAGAAGGCAGTAAAATGGTAAAAAGAGATGATAATCCTTTCACCAATATTGAGGTTTGTCTAAAGTGAAAGTAAAACAATCAAAAGAGCAAGAAAGTAAAAAGATGAAAAAACATAACAAGAAGGAACATTTTTGCAGAAATTGCATATTTTAGTCATAGTTTTACAGAAACTATTGTGATCAATCCAAAATGAATTTTACAAAAATGAAGGAGGTTTATGTTCATAAGAGGGCCTTCTACAAAAACCTCTCTCACTTTTCTAACAGCCATTATGGTTTTGGAAATATTAAACAATGTTGGAAAGCACTTTTTGCAGAAAATTTCAGTTTAAGTCATCATTTTGCAGAGAGTATTTTGGCCAATCCAAAATACTTCATACAAAAATGAAGGAGGTTTGTGTTCCTAATATACCCATATATAAAAAAGTATCTCATTTTTTTCACAATGATTTTATAATGAGAGATACATGCGCATCGTTACAGGCCATTTTTTGAGACTCTGTAAAACTCTATTTTACACATATTTTTTACAGATACTATTATGCATAGCTGGAGAGGAATTTTGGGAAAATGAAAGAGTTTTATCTCACCAACATATTCATATACAATAACCTCTTTCACTTTTTACATATCTATTAAGGATTGAGAAATACAAAAATATCATTGTACCCCAAGTTTGCAGAGTTGTTGGAGTAGATTGCACAAAGAAAGGAAACAGTTAGTGACTTGGATGCCTCATCATCAACTAAGGGTTGGATCAAATTCGAATTATTCTCTTTGTCATCACCTATCCATACAAAATAGTGCCAAATAGATGGATTATTTTGAGTGTCCTTTAATTAAGGTCTATTTATGTAAATAGTTGGAGAGATTTGTGAACCAATTTTGATATTTGTTTCAAGATATTTTTGTTTAGAATTGGTATAAATACTCCACTCTTGGAAGCATTGGGGGGATTCATTACTTGGCTGTAACATTGAAACTTTAGAATAAAAGCGCTTGGAGAAATTTTTCGTGGCTTGGCTGGATGAGGATTTAAAGCACGGGACTTGTTGTAGGATTCATGTGTTGGACAACAGTTCGATAAGTGTTTCTACCCTTTCTCTGAAATTTTATATCAGTCTATAATATCATCATGTCAATTTATGAATAATTCCTTAATTGTGCTCTGTTTTTATATGTTATTATTCTTGATTTTTTCCTCTAAATTAGTTATAATCATGAATTCTTAAATGCTCTTGCTTTACTAATTTAAACACATAATACCATCATATCCATTTCTGAATAATTTGCATAAGAGATTGAAACGGAATTTGCTTAATTGTACTCTGTTTTCAAATGTTATTATTCTTGATGTTTTCTTCTAAATTAGTTATAAGCATGAATTCTTAAATTCTCTTGCTTTACTAATTTAAACACTGTTGATTACTATAAAAAAGGATTCTTCATTGCTCTTTGTTTGTAGTCATCTCATTTCTTTCTTTCGAACATGGTGAAAGACTCTTAGCTGCCTTTCATCCCCTCAAAATCATCCCATCCACCTTAAATTTTAAGGATTGTTCTATGTCTAGCTATCTTGTCCTGTAATACCATCTTGTGCTTATAATAGAAATCCAGTAAAGCCATCCTTTGACTCCATAGCCCAATGGACTGAAAGCTCTCAATCTTTCCCTTAGCTTGCGGATTCCACCATTTTCCCAAAACAAACTCTTGAATCTATAACTAGCCTAAAACTTTCCAAGAACAAAGATAAATCATAAAGAGAGAGCCCTCTCTGGATGCAGAGTGGCTAGATTCTGCATCTAAAAGGTTGGTTTGTGGTTACCTCGGGTGTACTTTCCTCTTACACAACTTCTAGGAAAACCTGAGTGATAACAGCAATTACAGCCAGTAACACTAGGGGCTAATTCTCCTTAAGTCGCTCCTCTTTTCGCCGATATGCAATATGCAGAACCCAGTGGAAACCTGCCACGTCGCGCTCTCTCATTTGCTGAAAAATTTCCCATGTCATCTTCTCCTACCACCTGGACAAGTCAAACTCAAACTTTAAGTTGTTCGAACTTTGTCATTTGGACTCATATTTGAGTGTCATTCACATCATTGGAATCAAGATGACGAGAACTTTGATCCAATGCTAAGTTTATCCCAATTCTTGTTAGAAAATTATATATTGTAGAGTAATGGAACACATAAAATATAGTAGAAATATAAACACATAAAACACATAAAAGAGTAGAGACACAGATATATGTGGTTCACTTGATTTGGTCTATGTCCTCAGAGAAACAACTAGTCCTTCCTTTTATATTATCTAGAAAAATGAAGCGATACAACCTACAACAGATCAGTTGTAATTTCTTATTCACTCTCACATAATCTCCTCTCTCTTTCTCGCTCAGAATACACATCTACATAGACACAATACAATTCCCTCATATATTAGCAAGGGGTTGCCTTCTAGGCAAAAACCCCCTAAATTAAACATAATTTCTACCGTCATATTTTTGCCTAATGAACGGTCAAGATTGACTATGAAATTACAACATTTTACAAGGAAAATTTACATCTTTTTTTATCCGTTGCCCCACCCACCCCACCCCCCCCTGGTGGGGCACATAAATGGGTGGAGTTTCTGCCACATTATGAAATGAGGTCCAATGCGGTGATACCTTTGAATAAAGAAGATAATCAGGTTCGACACCCAACAATTATGCCACTTTGAGTTTTGAGGCTTTTACCATGCCACTGGTACTTCTTTGAATATTCACCTAGATCAACTAGGTTATATGATAATGTGTTAAGCTCATTATTGATATGTTATTTAAAGATGAAAATGTGACAATTCAAGCTCAAATTTTGAAAGGTCTCTTAACATCAAATAAATTAAAAGAAGATACAACTCTATTGGGTATTCAAAATTCAACGAAAGATAAAAACGTGAAGGAAAATGTAATTCAAAATATAAGTGGTGCTCTAAAATCAATTGGAAGATCTAGAAATAAAAGTGATATATCTGCAGGAAGAGGAATAAAAATGGCAGTAATTTCATCAAGTAATAAAGAAACCCTTTTGCTAAGATCTATGGCAAAAGCATTAGGGACCTCATGAAAAACATTGCACACATAGGAAATTTTGATTGCAAATAGATATGAATGATAAGCTAGTTTGTTGGATAGTTATTTGTATGTAACCATTAAAAGATAGAGAAGATGTTAAAAAAATAATATATGAATATTGGATGAAAAATTCACGTGTTTCACCAAAAGCAAGGAATGTGATGAGGTGAAAAATAACACAAAATCAGTATGAAAAATAAGAAAAACATATCTTGGACACCACTCAAATAGATTTGTTCGATACATTCATATAAAAACACATGTAGATTCACAAGCTCACGTAACCTACTAAAACAAAAGACAAGAATCTACTTCTACTCTTTAGAATAGAAGCCCATATACATGGAGCAAACAATAATCAATAGAGGAAGAGAATCAAAGGCACATAACACAATCAACATCCGGGGAAAACCACATCTCAAAACGCCACTATTTGTTTTGTATTAATTAGGAAAATGAAGATGAAATTACAATGCTTTTTCTCTCTAGAACAATCCCAACACTCATCAAATTCAATCTCCAACTCATAGCAAGCTCAGGGCCAAAGCTTAGCCTCTCCACAAGCTCTCCAACTCTCTATTCCAATGTGTAATTCCTATGGAGAATAGCTTGTATTTAAAGGGAAATAAAGCCTCTAAAAATAATGCAATCCCTCAAGGATCAATTCCTGATTGCATGGACTATTATACAAAAAATGTTTTTTTTATGTTGCGGGGTGAATATTCACCCATACGTTTTCACCAACCCTTCATTAAAATAGATTCCTTCTTAATTACTTGATGTTTGGAATGGAGAATTTGTATTGCTACTAAAAACTTCCTTTAATTTTCGCTTCATCCTCCAAACAAAAGTTCACAACCTCCAAACGAAATTTACTTGGCAAATACAAAATTCGACAACCTGCAAACAAAATCTACTTGGCAAGTATGGTGTACAAGTCCAAATAAACTCCACAATGAAAGAACACAATCAAAGAGTGTCATATTAACGATAAAATTACTTATTTATACATGTGCAATCTAGGTAAGAGACAATTGTGTCTCGATAACTTATTAACCATAAAAACGGAATGTAAAACTAATTACATATTATAAAATATAGAATAACAATATTGAAGGATTAGTTAACATTTCCCACTTAATCCGAATGGACATCTTACATGCCAAGTAACATTCTGAAATTTTCAGACTTTTCACATCCTAGTGGCTTTGTAAATATGTTTGCGATCTGCTTTGAAGTAGGACAATGGGTCAGATGAATAACTTTGGCCTCTACATAATGTCGAATCAAGTGATATTTGGTGTTAATATGCTTGCTTTGATCATGAATCTTGGGATTCTTGCCCAACTGAATTCTAGAAGAGTTTTTGACGAGTAGTGGAATTGAATCCTTTTGTTTCTCCTACAAGTCCTCAACTATTTTGCAAAGTCAAATGATTTCTTTTGTAGCTTGATTTGTTGCAACATATTCGGCTTCGATGGTAGAATCAATAGGAACATATTTCTTGCATGATATCCAACTGGTGGATGCTGATCCAAGACTCATCAAATAACTAGAAGTAGAGACTCCATTCTCTTTATCTCCATCAAAATCAGAATCTGAATAGCTGGTGAGATGGAAATCTACAACTTGGGAATATTTGATGCCATATGTTTTAGTGCCTTTCAAATACTTGAGCACTCACTTTGCTGCATTCCAGTGACCTTCACATGGATTTAATGGATGAACTTGGAAAATATCCCTACAACAAAATTTATGTCAGGTCAAGTAGTAGTTACAAAATTCTATCTTCCAACAAGTTACTTGTACCTTGTTGGATCTTCAAACATACTTCCTTCAGTGGAAGTAAACTTCAAATTTTGCTCCATAGGAGTAGCGACATGATTACAATCCTACATCCCAAATCTATCCAATAGCTATCCAATATACTTATTCTGAGAAATGAAAATATATTTGGGTTTTTGATCAACTTCAATCCCTAAATAATAATGTAATAAACCCAAATTTGTCATGTCAAAAGCTTTCTATAATTCTCTTTTAACAGACGCTATATATTCATCATTGTTTCCTGTGATAATCAAATCATCTACATACACAACTAAATATACAACTCACTTTCCAATTTTCTTGACAAAAAGATTTGAATCATCCAGATCAAATTAATTCAACTTGAGAAGGTGTTTAGTTAACTTTTCATACCATGCACGAGATTCTTGTTTTAGTCCATACAAAGCCTTAACCAATTTCCATACCTTTTGCTCTTTGTCTTTAACAGAAAAATCTTCAGGCTGAAACATATAAACATCCTCCTTCAAATCGCCATTCAAAAAATTTGTTTTAACATCGATATAGTTTTAACATCAGAGTTCTAATTGTGCCTCACTTTGTTGTAGGAGAAAATGTCTCTCTGTAGTCAATGCATTCCTTTTGAGCGTAGCCTTTTGCTACAAGTCTTGCCTTGTATTTATCGAGCAAACAATCTCCTTTGTATTTGATCTTATACACCCATTTCCAACCAATGGGTTTTAAACCTATACGAGGATCCACTAACCTCCAAGTTCCATTCTTAATACGTTCATCATATTCCTTTTCATTTCATCCTTCCATTCATCCCAATTAGCATCTAATTGTACAATGATTGAGTTCACAGTCATGAGAAACATTACCTAAGTCACCTTTAGAAGACATTCCTATTTCAAAATCATCATAACTACTTAGAACTTTTTGAGCACACGTAGATCTTTGTAAAGGTTGCTGAAGTGGTTGTGATGGTTGTCATCTTGAAAAATGGGCTCAAGAACTAGCTCTTCAAGAGAAATTTCTGGTCCTATAGAAACATTACTATTATCCAATTTTCTTTCAACAATAGCATTCTCATGTAATTCCAACGTAAGCTGACTTTACCCATAGTATGCATATAAAATGCATAATCTATTATGTCCCATAATTTTAATTTCCCTACCTAGTCAAAGCTTCAAAAATTAAGGCTTTTGGCTTCTTAATTAGAACTCACGTGGAAACGTTTCATGTGATTAACCCATAGTCTAAACTTTAATAACTCTTTAATCGTAACCTTATACACCCTTCCTAAACTTTGCTTAATCCTTAATCCCATGCATATTAACCATACCCTCTTAACTCTGGTCTCATCTTAACTCAACGTTAACCACACCATGGTCTTAGACTTGGTTAAACTCGACTTGTCCTTTTAATTCATTAATCCTGCTTTATTTCTATTATAACTCTCCTATAATAGAAATATACCATAAACCACTTAACCTTACCTCTTTTCCTTTCCACGACCTTTGCACATCGATGTTGACATTATCGTGTTCAACCTCCACCATTGATTTCAATCCACGAGATCAATGGCTATCACACGATCTCCATTCATTGTAAGAAACTTAAACAAATTTAACTTGCATTGATAAACACATCAGGTCCTCTCAGAATATTAAATTGCACACACTTTTCCATGCGATTACCATCTGATCCGTCAAACCATGGACGGTCCTGATCATTGGAACTCATTTAAGATTTAACCCCACTATATAAACTCTCGTCGGGTTCGATTTCCAAATTAAACCTTGTGCTTGTTTGCACACGATATGCGTCCAATCACCCTTTCGACATACTATCAGATCACCTTCGGACTTCAACTGGACTAAGTTATCATTCATAACTTCATCAGGTCCATTTTTCAATTACCACTTACGATTTTGAGGCTGCGTGAAAACCACTTCCACTTATGAAAACCACTCCGTACTTCTACCAACACATGGCTTAATCTATGTTGCTCATCTTCTTAACTCCATTCTATGCGACTTAATCCTAGCCGCTTATCGCACAAAATCTTGTTCGTTGATCTAGCTGATCTAATGGATCCTATGCATGTTTACTTAATTCCTTCGTGCCTTTAATTTCTCCACCTTTGCGTGGTTTCTCAAGGTTCTTCTATGGTTTCGGGTTCCTCTAGGGTTTTTGGTCTTTGGTTGTTTTGCAACACAACTCCCTCTTGAACTTACTCCACGTACTCTTAAACACTGTAACTCCTGAACTTCACATTGATCCTTCAATTGGATTCGAGGATCCGACATTATCCTTCATCCTCACTTCTTCTGTTTGTTTTGCTCGAACTCCACCTGCATACATATACTATGCAGAAACTCTAATTCACACACAATTTATCATTCGTTCACTCAATCAACACTTACACAATTCATGAATTGAATTCTCTATCTTTATAAATAATCATTTACATAATGAGTTTCTCTCTCTGGCCTGATTTCCAATATCATTGGCCTCTTCCTTTTCTATCTGCCCATAGGCTTACAATCAAACCTATCTAACCCTTGAACTAATTCCTAGCTAGCTAACCGCTCACTATGCCTTTTAGGCTTACATTTATACAAAAGGATTCCATAACCAATTCCTAGTTTAGATCCATAAATTTCTCAACAAAATCCTAAAATGTCTTCTTTATCCCTAAGGCTCCTCCCTAGTTCATCAAATCATGAAACCAACTCCTAATCTAAGATTTAAAACTAATTCCCAATTCTTTCAACTATCTTAAATCTCTCATGTTCTACAACATTTGAGAACATTTAAAAATATGCCTCATAATACTTAATTAATTCCTATTATTATTAAAATAACTCAAAAGCATGAATAATTACATTAATTTAACACTTAGGAAACCAACTTCCTTATCACACAAGACCCCCTATGTCTATCAAAATAAAATGATTTTTCTGAGCTGGATGCCCTTGCATCAAACTCCCAAGGTAGAAAACACTCATGATCTCCTGATCATGTGTCTTCACATGTTGATAGGAAACCTCCAGGGTCCCAAACTTTAGTTTGTAGTTGCCTGAAAGCTCTGCACCTTTGTTGTTGTTGTATGTTAGCTTCCTTCTATTTCATCTTCCTCTCCTTGCCAGTCAGTTTCAAGTTCTGATTGATCACACTTCCTGTTGCTGTCAATCTCCTCATTCTAGTCTGCTTCATCATTAATTGCCATAATTCTTCAATCTCTATCTCCAACACATCATTGGGTTGGTTAATACTCTACCACTTACTACTAGCTCTTTCTCTTTATCTCAGGTTGTTGTTGTTGTTCACCAACTCTTCAAACTCTTGTTCACTATCCCCTCTTTGAAATTGTTGGATTCTTACTCTTACTACCCTTTTATCCTTATCCTCTTTCATGATTATCTCTTTCTACATTGAATCCTGCCCTTTCAACATTCTTTCTAGAAATTGAACATTTATGTTCCATGGATTAAATATGTCCACAGAATCCTTCTCTTCCATCATTTTTACTTGGCTACTCATCTGTGCCAAATTTCCACTAGCATTTACAACAAAACCTGCACTCACAAAATGATTATTAAAATAAAAATCATAAATTGTTTGTGCCTCTTCTTCTTTTGGCAACACATCAGTATGTTGTTCTAATTTCTCCTCCTCTATCATCACATCAATATGCTGATTTAAATTCTCAAAAGAATTCATGAGACTGTCAGCTAGTCTCTCCTGCACACCATCTGCTTCAATGATGTCTTTTTGCTCTTGTCCACTATAGTGAACTCCTTCCTCTACAACCATACTGTCATACTCTAAATTTTCCAGCAAATACTCCAGCAATTTCATTTCTTTGTTACACTTCATAAGTACTTCATCATTACTTAAGATTCCTTTATTTATACACAAATTATCAGTTTGAAAATTACAAGGTTCAACAGTCTCTGTTGCTTTGCATATCAGTTCTTCAGATTGAATTTCATCTCTTCTTTCACAAGAAATTGTTCCTGTGTTGTAACAGCTTCAAACACCAGTGTATTTCCAAATTATTTCTGTTGCAATAATTCACTTCTTTTCTCATTCAAGAGACATTCTCCATCATTATTTACTTCATAGTTTTTATCTTCTGAAATATAATCTTCCATACTTTTGACAACTTCAAAAGATTGCTCATCATCTGCAAAACTTGTAATCACATCAAAATTATGAGATTCAAATATACAAGGTTTTACCTCCTCCTACTGATATGAATTTTCCCAACAGTTCTGAAAATCATCAATAATTCCTTCCTTAGCAAAGTAAAGTTCTTGTTGTCTTGAATCCTCTAGATATTTCACATATCTCCCATCTTCATCTTCAACCAAAACCTCTCCCTGTTTTGGTTCACAAATAGAAACTTTCATTTCCAACTCAGCTTCTCTAAATTTTTCCACCAGCGACTTCGCTTACTTCTGTTGTAGCTTATGTCACTTCATTGCCTTTTTTCTCAAGACCCAACCTTGTCTTTGGTTTTCGTCCAATATCATCCTTAATACATTGAGTTGTTCTTTTATCTCTGCAATCTCCTTATCAAGCTCCTCTTGACTCATTCTCTTTCCATTTTCCTTGGCATCCTCCTTCTTCACTTTGTGGCTTTTCTCTGAACCTTTACAATG
This sequence comes from Pinus taeda, assembly GCA_000404065.3. Lineage (NCBI taxonomy): Eukaryota > Viridiplantae > Streptophyta > Pinopsida > Pinales > Pinaceae > Pinus > Pinus taeda. The sequence goes on from APFE031131250.1 coordinate 92,620, forward strand.
ACTATCAATAGTCATCTTCTTCTCCATATCTATGAGTTCCTCAATCGCTCACTATGAGCTGCACAAGTCTCTACAACATCAAGTCCTCCCTGCTGCATGAAACCTCACTAAGCTTCTCTCCTTTGAGCTCAGTCTTTTGGCATCTCTCTGGTTCTCTCCTTTGGAACCACATGAGCACTCCATGCTCTAGACTTCAACTCATCTATACTTTTGAGAACACAATTGTCCTCTTCTATTTCAAACACAAATGAAATACTAGGTTCTGCCACTTTCTCTCAGAAAGCTTCACTGGCTTCCTTCATCACTAATCTTCAGGTTATCATCTTCTTGCTGAGGTGTTTCACTAATTGTTGTTACCTTCATATCAATGATATTTAAACCAAAGATCATTCAAATCTTTCAAAAGCTGACTGCTCAGCTTCCTTCTGAGAACACTTTTTTCTGCTCTGTCTAACCTTCATTTGGATTCTTCAGGTTCACTACCACTTGTCTTTCCAGTCTTTCATTCACTTTGTTATTTTAGAACATATATAGCTTTGTTTTTTTGTCTGCTTCTATCAATATTTACTCTACCTTTAACCTGCAAAACTCAAACCAGAGTTAATTAAAATAATACCTGTATGACTTCAAAAGTAGTCTCTATCCACTCTTCACATTTGAGTGAATCTTCATTTTCCTTAAGAAAACAAACATCACTATCTTTTCTTTATGCTTCTGCAATCTCTTCTTAAGAGTATCACTTACTCTCATCTTATGTCATACCTTCTACTTATCAGATTCAAATAACCTAATCTCCTCTTGCCTCCATACACATATTTAAAATATAACATAAAATTTCCTTATTCTGCTCTGATACCAAATGATGCTAGCCTAAGTTGACTTTACCCACAGTATGCATATAAAATGCATAATATATTATGTCCCAGAATTTTAATTTCCCTGCCTATTCAAACCTTCACAAATTAAGGCTTTTGGCTTCTTAATTAAACCTCAAGCAGAAACGTTTCATGTGATTAACCCAAAGTATAAACTTTAATAACTCTTTAATCGTAACTTTATACACCCTTCCTTAAATTTTCTTAATCCTTAATCCCACATGTATTAACTATACCCTCTTAACTCTAGTCTCGACTTAACTCAACATTAACCACACCATGGTCTCAGACTTGGTTAAACTTGACTTAACCTTTTAATTCATTAATCCCGCTTTATTTCTATTATAACTCTCCTATAATAGAAATATACCATAAACCACTTAACCTTACCTTTCCACCTTTCCACAACCTTTACACATTTACTAATGCCCACCTTATCATGTTCAACCTCCACCTTTGATTTCACCACACCAGATCAATGACTATCACACAATCTCCATTCATCTTACAGAACTCAAAAAAATTTAACTTGCATTGATAAACACATCGGGTCCGCTCAGAATATTAACCTGCGTAGACTTTTCCCCGTGATTAGCATCTGATCCATCAACCCATGGATGGCTCTGATAACTAGAACTCAACAAATATTTAACACCACTATATAAACTCTCATCAGGTCCAATTTCCAAATTAAACCCCGTACTTGTTTGCACGCGATATGCTTCCGATCACCCTTTCAATGGACGGTCCAATCACCTTTGGACTTCAACTCGACTAAGTTACCATTCATAACTTCATCGGGTCCATTTTTCAATTACCACTTACGGTTTTGAGGCCACGGAAAAACCACTTCTACCTACGAAAACCCATTTGTCCTTATGCCAACATGTGTCTTAATCTTCGTCGTTCATCTTCTTGACTCCATTCTACATGACTTAATCCTATCCACTTATCGCAAACAATCTCGTCTATTGATCTAGCTGATCCAATGGCTCCTGTGCACATTTACTTCATTCCTTCATGCCTTTACTTTCTTCACCTTTACATGGTTTCTCAAGGTTCTTTTGTGGTTTCATGTTCCTCCAGGGTTTTTGGTCTTTGCTTGTTCCACAACACAACTCCCTCTTGGACTTACGTCTTGTATTATTAAACACTGTAACTCTTGAACTTCACATTGATCCTTCAATTGGATTCAATGATTTGACATGATCCTTCATCCTCACTTCTTCTTTGTGTTCTGCTCGAACACCACTTGCATACATATACTATGAAAAAAATCTAACTCACACACAATTTATCATTCGTTTACTCAATCCACACTTACACAATCCAGGAATCAAATTCTCTGTATTTATAAACAATCATTTACATAATGAGTGTCTCTCTCTGGCTTGATTTCCAATACCAGTGGACTCTTGCTTTCCTATCTGCGCATAGGCTTACAAACAAACCTATCTAACTCTCGAACTAATTCCTAGCTAGCTAACCCCTCACTATGCCTTTTAGGCTTACATTTATACAAAAGGATTCTATAACCAATTCCTGGTTTAGATCCATAACTTTCTCAAAAAAATCCTAAAATGTCTTCTTTATCCCTAAGGCTCCTCCCTTGTTCCTCAAATCATGAAACCAACTCCTAATCTAATATTTACAACTAATTCATGAATATTTCAATTATCCTAAATATCTCATGTTCTCGAACATTCGAGAACATTTACAAATATGCCTCACAATACTTAATTAATTCCTAGTCTGATTAAAATCACTCAAAGGCCTAAATAATTAAATTAATTTAACACTTAGGAAACCAACTTCCTTAACACACAACACCCCTTATGTCTACTAAAATACAATGATTTTTTTGAGTTGAATGCTCCTGCATCATCATGAGTCAAAGATGGAAGAACCACAGACTCATCTAGAATGGGAACCCCCCTTCAGTGTGTGGAACAACATTATTAGATTCAAATAGAACTTCTTAGATGCAAATTTTTCCAAATGAGCGAGTTTCTTATCAACAGTGGAATTACTTTTATCTGATTCAAGGAAAATAACCTTTGGAAATAATCAACTTTTTGTTCTCCTCATCATATAATCTATAAGCTTTAGAAGTAGCATAATATCCAAAGGAAATGCATTTGAGACTTCTAGCACCCAACTTGTTGCGTTGATGTTTAGGAATTAATGCATAGCATAGAGAACCAAAGACTCTAAAATGTTGAACAATAGGAAGATGATTATACCACATTTCATAAGGAGATTTATTATTGATGATAGAATAAGGACAACGATTGTGAATATAAGCTGCACAAAGCAACACTTCTCCCCAAAACATTAACTTAACATTGTTAAAGACCATCATAGATCTAACCATATTAAGAAAAGTTCTATTCATGCGTTCTACGATGCCATTCTATTGTGGATTATAAGGTATGGTAGTCTAATGTTTGATTCCATTATCCTTTAAAAAATTGTTCAAAAACTTGAGAAGTGTACTTGCCACCATTATCAGTTCTCGGAATGCCTATATTTTTTTGAGTTTCATTTTTAATCATCAAATGAAAATCTTTAAAAACATAAAAAACTTGTGACTTATTCTTCAACAAATACACCCAACAAATTCTCAAATAATCATCAATAAATGTCAGCACATATTTATTTCCATTTGCAGCTACAACAGACATAGTTCCACATAAATATGAATGTATGAGACCTAATTTTCGTGAATATCTAAAAGAAGAATTATGAAAAGGTTGTTTACAATGCTTTCCTATAATACAAGCATCAGAAGGTATAATATTTCTGCGAAATGTCATAAGAGCTTTAATACCTTTCTTTTTCATAATTTTTCTACTGCCATAATTGATGTGACCAAATCCAGCATACCACAACAAGCTGGGAGATAGGATATCACTTTGTTGTGCCAAAAGAACAAAATTTTCACAAGAATTAGTGGGTGAAGTACCATTTAATTTTAAAAGTGTACATTCTTCGACACCAATCATAACAACTGCATGATCATATGCTCTTATTATCTCGATGATGCCATCAAATATATGAATATAATGCCCCTGCTGCCGAATATGGATAAGAGACATCAAATTTCACTGAAACTGTGGAATATAAAGTACATCCCATAGAACATAATCTGCAAAATTTGATATCTTTAAATGAATAGACCCAGTTCCAGATCGTTTAATTTGAGACTTGTTAGCAAATTAAATAACACCATCAATATCATCACCAAATGTTTCAAAAAAAATCTCGCCTAAATGTCATATGACAAGTGGCTCCTGAATCTAAAATCCAACTATCTCGCCATGAGGAAAATGTAGTATTAAAAACATCATTAATATTAAAATTATAGTGAGCAACAATGTAATGTGTAGGCTCTAATGATTTTCCCTTATTGGGTGGTGGTTGATCTTTCTTTTTGTTCAATTGTTCTCTCCTTTCACTGACTTTCTCCCAAGGGATTTTATAGTTAGTAGCAGTATGACCAATTTTACCACATATAAACATTTGATAAATGGTTTATCATTAAAATTCCTTTGTTTTCCATCATTTTTTTGTTTTTCTCCCTGATTATTTTTGCCCCCCCCTACCTCTATAATTTCTCTTACCATGACCTCTACTACTTTTATCACCTCTAGAAGTTTTAGCATGAGACTTTTGATCCTTTTGTGCCAGGCACAAAGATTCTACATTAGAGTTATGTGGAGCCTCTTTCTTCCCCAAGGCTTTTTATCGCTCAACTAATTTGCTTACTAGTTTATCAAATGTAATGTCTTTTAGCTACCCACTAGCTTGGAGAGATTCCAAATAGTTTGAATAGATAGGGTGAAGGACTTTTATAAAAGCTGTAGGTTGTAAATCTACTTTAATTCGAGTGGCTTATATATCATGAAAAATGGATTTTATTTCATAGGCACTCTTCAAAGGATCATTATCCTTCATCTCCAAATTAAACAACTTTAACAATAACTGAATAATTTCTAGTTCTGAGTGTGAATCATAGAATTCTTTCAACTTCTTTAACGCTTCGAATGAAGTACCAAAAGAAACAATATATATTCTTACCTCTTCTATCACTGATGCAGTTATTAATGCATATCCCTTGTTGCCTTTTGTCTCCTAAATTGCACGTTGCTTCTCATTATCACGTGGCTCTCATGCATTTTCTTTTCCATCACTATCCTTCTTTCCTTAACAAACTTCCTACAAATCCTTAAAAACAAGGGCACTTTTAAGCTTTCTAAACCACTCTTGATAATTTTCCTTTGCATTAAGGACAACTCCAACTATGGAAACTATTGAAGTCATAATTGTTATGTAACCAAGTATTCCTCAAATCCTTTCAAGTTCAAAATATATGAAATAAAAAGATACAAATTAATTTCTTCTCTTGTTTCAAACAAAGTTGGTGCCTTTGTGGTTTAATGGTAAGTTTCAAAAATAGCCTATCAAAGAGCTAGGTTCAGATACTGTTAGCCTCCAAAAATAATTTTTATTTTACCAATGGCCTCTTAAAAAATTATGTATTTAAAATCACGAGAAAATTTACCACTCTTCAAATAAAAATTTAATTCAAACCACCAAACACTCTTCAATTAAAATTTCAAAATATATATACTTCATTTTAAGTATCCTTCAGAAATTTATTTGTTGTAGTAAATATAAATACTATCCTTTAGAAATTATTTAACCTACCAAAAAAAATTAAATGTTTTATTCAAGCCACCAAAATATATATACTTCATTTTAAGTATCCTTCAGAAATTTATTTGTTGCAGTAAATATAAATACTATCTTTCATAAATTCTACTATCATTAAACTCCTGTTTACTGTAGTAGATGCAAATGCTATCCTTCAAAAAATGTATTGTGATTAAACTCTTGTTTACTGCCATAAATGCAAATATTATCTTTAAGAAATTTCACTGTAAGTAAACTCCTGTTTGATGCAGTAAATGCAAATTAAGCCTCTCGTTTGACTCAATATTATAAATTTGTATTCTAAATTCCAAGGATATGTAAACAAAATTGTGACTGAATTTCTCGAATCATCTTTCATTATGACTCAAAATATCAAACTTACATATAGTCAATAGTTTGGGCATCACATTACATTGTTCCACTGGATTAACCTTATGCTGCACTCTACCTTCAAAGTTTTGACGCTAAATGTCCCCTTGGCTCCATAGATTTCAAATACATGGATTTTATGGCAATATTGAAGCCCCTTTCCAACAAGGCAGCCCATCTCAATTGTGCATGATTCTCGGGGATGGGTTTATTGGCACTTCTAGTTTATCGGTGGATAGTCCAAACCAAGACACAAGCATGTTGCGATAACCATGGACTCGACAAGAGTGTTAACCATAGAACATAATTTTTTGTGTCTGACAATTCCATCGAAATTGTAATCAACATCTATCATGAAGTCGCAACTGGTGCTTTTCATTGGGGATTTTTGTAACACCATCCCTATTCATGTGATTTGTGATATGCAATAAAATTTCATTGCAACTGGGTGTTCGTTAGGGCTGATATACCTTTCTATTCCTCTATTGGCCTACGATATGCGATATCGCAATCACAGCTAGTTATGTCGTGGGTCAATTCTCCTTAAGCCACTCCTCTTTTTGCTGATATGCAATAAGCGATACCCAGTGGCAACCTGCCACGTGGCACTCCCTTATTCACTGAAAATTTCCCATGTTGTCTTCTCCTACCACTTGGACAAGTCAAACTCAAAATTTGACTTGCTTTAACTTTATCATCTGGACTCATATTTGAGTGGTGTTCACACTGTTAGAATAAGGAGTACGAGCGCTTCGATCTGATGCTAATTTTATCCAGATTCTCCCACTATGAGTTTTGATCCTTTTACCATGCCACTAGTCATTTTCTGAAGATCCACCTTGATCAATCCTCCCCACGAAGAGCTTTTGGACGACCAAAATAATTTTGAGTCAATTGGTAAGTGACAAAATTCCTCCCTCACTTTTTCCTTCTCCATCCATAAAGCGTTTCTTGGATGCATTCCTTTGAAGCTAACACAAATATAATCTACCAGAAGCATTAACATGTCCAACACATTCTTTGTGTCCTCGTAAAACCACACTTTCAGTCACTTGTACATGAGATTGGTACATGCTATGTAATCATATACAAACTAGACATGACTCAAACAACCCCTCACTTTCCAAGAGTTTATAGCACACACTCTTTGGTCCAAGATTACATAATAAAAACCAATACCTCAACTATTCATAAGAAAATTCCACAAACATCATCGTTGCGTTTTGAAGTGATGGAAAACACATCATCATTTTTACATTTATTTGTAATGCATGATTTACAAACCATGGCCATAACAATATACTGTATAAAAAAACATAATTTACTTAATAAAGAAGAATGCCATGAATGTGGTGGATTCGTTTATTGAACATTTTCACCCGTTGGCTTCTTTATCGATGCTTTTTCAGCATGGGGAATATGACATGTGGATCCCTGGTGCCCCACCTCGTTGTAGTGATTACAATGATTCTTCCTCCTCCAAACATTCTGGGTCATCTTGGAGCACTTTCCCTTGGTGCTCCTTTGATATGTGTTCATGGAGCCCTCACTATCGCTGGAATGCAAGGAAATGATTTCATCATCAATTGTTGATTGGGCATTAGCTATTTTGGAGCATTCGCAAACTTTCTTCCTAACATACCCGAGTCCTGCATGACGAGGCAATTCCTCCAAATTGATGGGGTTTATAATGCCTTAGCCATTAATTCCAAGGCGCTTCCCCTCATACCCCATTCTCTTTAATAGTTTGGAGCTGACACCTGTAGTATTTTTTTCAAAAATAACAAAATCATCGTCAATAAAGGTACATGAAGCTGGAGAGTCACTTTTTACCTCAAGGCGGTTATTTTGCAACTTTTCTAATGCTTCTTCCTTGGCTTGAAACTAGCATAACAACCTTTGTTTCTCCTTTTGGCTTCCTCTAGGAGTTTATTTAGCTTAGTATTATCTACTTGAATGCTTTGGTTGATCTCCTCAAGTTGCTAGATTCATGCCTCATTTGGTGTCCCTTTCACCTTTGGTATAATATATATTGAGACTTTTGTTTCATCGCTGGAATTGGAACCCAGATCGATAATACACTGCGATCCCATGAGCTGCGATCTTCCTTTTGTCACCAGAATTTGACCGCAGGTTAATTGGTCTACCTCAGGTAAATCCCACAAACTATGACCTTCTTGTCTTCCTCTAATTCAAGCTCATGATTCTATTGCAACGTAGCAGTTGTCTTTTGTCTCTTCCTTATGTCATTCCCCCTAGGCCTCAACTCAGGGTATAGTTTCCAGCAATTCCCTTCATTGTTTCCCTCTTTCTCACAATGTATACAAGAGGGCTTTGCTCCTCTTCTCTTGGTTCCTGCGGTTCTTTTTGGGTGGTCATTTTGTTCATGCATCCTCCTACTTTAAAGATGCATGGCCTTCAAAATTTCCTCATCGATAGTAGCAATCTCAAACAATAATAATGAATGCCTTATGTAACTATGCAAAGAACCGTTATATTTAGTTACAATCTCTGGTGAATCTAATGGAATACTCAAATTCAATTTTTTTTCCTAAATTCTTCGATGAAGTTTTGAACATTTTGACCCTCTCTTTGCCTTATATGTTGCCATTCCATTAGTTCTTTTTGTTTATATCCTAGAGGGTAAAGTTGATCATTCAATGCAGAAATAAAATTTGACCATGACGAAAGAAGGTTACCCATTTTTTTGCTTCCTTGCAATCTTCTATCCCACAAAACAAGAGTGGTGCCACTCATTCAAAGTGATTCCAACTGTATATTTTCCTCATCCTCTTCGATTTGTTGGATCTGGTATTAGACCTCAATCTACATAATCCAATTGTTGATATTTTATGCATTAGACTTTCTAGCATACATAAGGAAGTGAAACTGTACATCTCGTTTAAGGAAATTTTTCTTAGATGTGTGTCTAGAGTCACGATTGGAGTGATGAGAACTATCACTTGAAGAAGGAGAGGGAGGGGGGCCTTCTCCACCATCTCCTTGATATGTCAATCCTCGATCATTTGTATCTTTGTTTTCATGCTGGAGGGCCTTCTCGTACTCTCAAAACAATTTATCCACTTTCTATGCCATATTGTAGAATACCTTCTGGGAATTATTTTCCTCTTCCCAATGAGCTTCTTCATTGGCCATGTTTCTTCTTCATTGTGCACATCCTGCTTCAGGATCAAAAGACTTAAGAATTCCTTCTCCTTTTTGCAGCCTATTCTAGGTTAGCATAACTCATGCAATTCGGATCTATAAATACCTTCTCTGACACCAAACTTGATCCAAGATCTTTTACTTACAAATGCATCAGGATTACATATAACAAAGTTAATTAACCACGAAACTTAAAATCATGTAAAAAATACATAAGTAATTAGAAGAACTCAAAAAGAATGACATGGTGATTTGGTTATGGAGTTCTTCTAATTTGGACCACGTCTCTAGGCCCTCCTCAATAGCGGGGAGGCCTTATTTTTATTAGTTGCATAAAATATATAAAATAAAAGCAACAAGAAATTCCAACCCTTATACCTCAAATCTAATAGATGGGCAAAGAATGGAGAGCCCAACATCAGAAATAGACTGTACCACTAAAATCCCGACGAAAAATAGTGCAAACATGCCTATCAAAACTCCCAATTTGGATAATTGGGCCTTCTGCAACCTTATCATGTTGGAAATAATACTGAGAGCGGGGGTGAATCAGTATTATCAAGTCAAATATTCCTTTTTCAAAATCAAATGATATACGCTACTTCAGTTAATTAAAACCGCGTATATACGCAACTATGCAGAAGGAAACCCGCGTATACAAAGCAAACTTTAATTTACTTTATCTTTTTTATGATGATTGTTAATCTGTGTTTTAGAATCAAATAACCAGTAACTACAAACAGTAAAATAGAGCAGAAAGACAATCACACACAAGAACACAAGATATAAGGTGGAAACCCAATGTGGGTGAAAACCCCCTGCTGCAATTCGTCTCTATCTCCTTTTAAATTAGAAACTTCTTTTACAATGTACTGGTGTAGTCCTTTATCAGTATGCAGGCTGCAACCTACAGAGAGCTACAATCCTCTCTCGTTCTCCAGCTTCTCCTTGAAGGTAGCTACAACCCCCTTTAGCTCTTGCACTAGCCAAGATACTAGTATGTAGGTGTTGGCCTACAGAAGGCTACAACCTTCTCTTTCTTCTAGGGACCACGTTTCATAAATTTTTAGACTGGATCCATGAAAATCAATCGATCATCAACCAATCTCCTTTTCACCAATTATATCTGAATCAAGTAGATACTTCTTTGACAGTTGTACCCAAAACACAGTACCAGAAACCACACACAAAAATATGAACCCAGAACATAGTAGCAATAAACAGAAGCAGCTAGATCGCAACTCAAAATATATACGCTATTTCAATAAGTTGCAACATGCATGCATACACTTCTGTGTTTGGAACAACCTGCGTATACACTATTTTCATTCACTGAACCAGCGTGTATACACGCCTTCACTTCACTGAACCTGCATACAGATATATAAAGGATAATTCGCTCTTTCAGATATTAAAACACTAATTTACCCAGATTATCAGTGTTATAGATCAAGCAAGCACCACATATAACAAACCAAAATCATACAAATATACTATCATTCAAGCTTAAAGATTATGACCCATCAATAGAACTTATCCTTCTCTTTGCGCTGAGTTTCCTCCTTCATTCAGATCCATATCTGCACCATAACCTAATTACCAGTATTCCAGATCTACCACTTTATGAGATATTCAATGATAATTCATATGATCCTTTGCCCCATGATCTCCTTCCTCTTTTATAGACTTTCCTTTCACAATACCACGTTCCAAAACCATAACAATTCAATACCATGAACCCAATACTTGGGATCAACACTTATGATGAGATATCATGGTCCAAAACCATAGGTTGAAATACCAAGGACTAAATACCATGGACCAAAAATAAGTTCTCCCACATATACGCGCTTTTCCTTGGATGAAAGTGCGTTTATATGCATACGCGCCTTGGGCAATTCCAACCTGCGTGTATACGTGGCTTCGTCAAAGTGAACCTGCGTATATGTCTTTTTCTTCTTTCTGAGAGCCTCAACTATGATCTGTCACGAAGGTGAGTTGCCATCAAGGACAACACCAGTGCCAAAGCATCAAACCTGCCAAACCTATGCAATAATGCCAACAATCTCCCCCTTTGGACTTGATGGCAACCCCAAGATCTTCAAGATCATTCTCCCCCTTTTTCATCAAGGGCAAAGCGTTGTACTCCCCCTGAGTGCATGCTGAAATATCTGCCTTGCTGTGTTGACCATGCTCCCCCTCACTGTATGCAAGATCTGCAAAAGATGTTCTTCAATAAGAATCATGACACATACATCATAAAAGACCTTCCTATCACCAAAATACTCAATACATACATCCATCAACCACGTGGGGATCATCCACCCAACCAAGTGGGGATACATCAGAAAAATTACATATGACAACCAAGACATTACATCTTCATCACAGGCATAGTGGGGAAACCAAAATAGGTCGTTACATGACATTGACACCATAATAGAGATACATGACATAGAGATGAAATATCTAGAGCAGGACTTAGGAAAGTCACCAATAATTGATAGCAACAGCATCTGTCAATCACCATTCAGATCAACAACCATGATTTCCTTCTGTGCTCCCTCTGCAATTGTTCCACCAACAATAGTTGTGAACTAGAACCAAAAGCTTCTAAGATAATGCCAACAATGCATCATTAGAAGTTTATTTTCTCCCCCTGAGCCTGTGCCAGATGGCCTATATCAAGATATCTTTAACCAGAACCTGTCTCTACAGATACCATCAAACCTCCATATATGCGACTGTCTCTGCACAAACCAGCGTATGTACGCGGATCCTCCTCAGGAAACTCACGTACACCACTTCTTCTCTGAAACAAACAAGTTTAACAGCAAGATGATGCATCAACTACTCCCAGCTTCTGTTTGAGATATTCAAAAGTTTCCCTAGGCAGTGGTTTGGTGAGAATATCAACAACTTGTTCCTTAGAAGGAACATACTCCAATTTGACCTTTTGTTCCAACACTTGTTCCCGGAGAAAGTGATACTTGATCGATATGTGCTTGGTCTTTGAATGCATGACTGGGTTCTTTGAAATGTTGATTGCACTTGTATTATCACATAATATGGAGATAGGTGGTGTACAAGTGATCTGAAAATCCTCCAAGGTTTGCATCATCCAAAGGAGTTGAGTGCAGTAAGATGCAGCTGCCACATATTCCGCTTCAGTTGTAGATAAAGCAATAGAACTATGTTTCTTGCTGAACCAAGATACTAATCTGGAACCCATAAAGAATGCACCACCAATTGTGCTCTTTCTATTATCCATGCTTCCAGCCCCATCTGCATCTGTATAAGCATGAAGAGTGAGATCTGTATCTCTAGGATACCATAAGCCATAGTTTTGAATTCCTTGAACATACTTGAAAATTCTCTTTAGTGCCTGAAGATGGGTTTCCTTACGATTTTCCTGAAATCTTCCCACTATTGCCACTGCATGCATGATGTCTGGTCGGGTACCTGTTAAATAAAGAAGACTTCCAGTCATGGATCTATAGTTTGGTTGATGCACTGCTGCTGATTCATCATTTTCACTGAGGTTGCATCCTGTAACCATGGGTGTACATACTGGTTTTTCATCTTCCATGCCATATTTCTTCAAAATCTGCTTGAAATACTTGGTTTGAGACAAAAATATACCGCCTTCATTTTGTTGGATTTTCAATCCAAGAAAATATGTCAGTTCTCCAAGCAAAGACATTTCGAATTCTTTCTGCATCACCAAGGCAAAGCTTTGACTCATAGCTTCTTCATTGCTGCCAAAGATAATATCATCTACATACACAACAAGTATTAGCAATTTATCATTTTCAATTTTTATATAATGATTGCTATTTGCTGAACCTTTTGAAAAACCTTGTTAATGAAGGTATTTGTCCAACCAGTAGTACCAAGTCCTTGGAGCCTGTTTAAGACCATAGAGAGCCTTTTTCAGTCTGCATACAAGATTTGGATCATTCCCAACAATGAAACCATCTGGCTGCTCAATGTATACTTCTTCTTCTAAGTCTCCATTTAGAAAGGCCGATTTCACATCCATTTGAAATACTTTGAATTTCTAAAAGCTTGAGAGAGCAAGGAACATTCGGATCCTCAAGTCTAGCAACGGGAGCAAAAGTTTCTTCAGAGTCTATTCCTTCTTGTTGAGCATACCCTTTATAGACAAGTCTGGCCTTGTTTCTAATTACTTCCCTATTTTCATTTAACTTATTTTTGAAGATCCATTTTGTCCCTATGACATTCTTATCTTTTGGTCTAGGGACCAACTCCCAAGCGTTGTTCTTTTTGATCTGCTCAAGTTCTTCATCCATTGCCTTGACCCAGCATTCATCTTTGCATGCCTCTTTTACATTTTGTGTTTCAGTGGAGGAGAGCAATGCCAAATAGCTTGAGGCTTCTGAAATTGTTCTTCTTGTTTGTACACCTGCCTCCTTTTGCCCCAAAATTTGTGATTCTGGATGATTCTTTTGAACATACCCGGAAGGAGTCTTCTCTTCTATCCTTATTTGTTCCTCTGGCTCGTCATGGGTTTCTTCTTCATGGGTCTCTTCTTCATCATCAGTCTGATTTTGAAGGTAGTCTTCATCCTCTTCGATATTTTCATAATTTAAATGCCTAGGAATGTATCCTTTTTCATCAACCACTACATCAATGCTGTCAACAATTCTTCCAAGTCTTTTATTATAACACTTATATGCTTTGCTGTGGGGAGAATAACCAAGGACAATGCCTTCATCTGCTCTAGGTTCAAGTTTGTCAAGCTGTTCATCAGTATTCTTAATATAACATTTGCTTCCAAAAATTTTGAAATGATTTACTGAAGGAGTCTCACCATACTAGAGCTCATGAGGAGTTTGAGTGTTGTTTACTCGGACATTTGTTTTGTTGAGAATAACAACCGCAACAAATGTAGCTTCACCCCAGAAGGTTGTGGGAGTTCCAGAATCATCAAGCATAGCACGAGCCATTTGTTGGACTGTTCTGTTCATCCTTTCCACCACTCCATTTTGCTGAGGACTCCTAGCTGTAGAGAATTCCCTTCTTATTCCATGTTCTTCACAAAAATAAAAAAATTCATTTGAGGTAAACTCCCCACCTCTGTCGGACCTGAGGCACTTAATTTTGTAATCTGATTAATTTTCAACCAAGGGTTTGAAGGATTTGAATTTTTCGAATGCTTCGTCCTTGTGCTTCATAAGTCCTAACCAAACCATCCTGGAGAAGTCTTCAATGAATAATATAAAGTATTCTTCTCCTCGAGGTGACCTTGTCCTAAATGGACCACATACATCTGTATGGACTAGCTCAAGAGGCCTGCTGGCTTATCCTTCCTTCTCAGGGAAGTTAGTTCTGGTTTGCTTGCCAAACTGACATGATTTGCATATGATGTTTTCTAGAATTTTGATGTCTGGAAGACCACGAACTGCCTGGTATTTGCATGCTTTCCTTATTTGTGAAAAGCTTAGATGCCCCAACCTCCAGTGCCATAACCAATGTTCATCATCCTTGCTCAAATAGCATTGTTGTTATCCTTATTCAAATATGTATAAATTATTTGGAGTTCTTCTACCTTTGATCATTGTTCTTCCTGTATTAAGATCACGAACACTACACCCATTTGATCGAAATATTACCTCAGTTCCATTATCGCACATCTGACTGACACTCAATAGATTATGCTTCAAGCCCTCAACATACAAAATATTTCCAGCTTTGACCTTTTCTTTCAACTGAGTAGTGCCTTTTCCTTTTATGGCTGCAGGGGTATCATTTCCAAAAGAAACTTTCTTTCCTTTTTCCAAAGCAGTATATGATTCAATTTTTCCTTTATCACCTGTCATATGCTTCGAACATCCACTGTCGATGTACCATAGATTTTCCTGTCCTTCTGCATAAAACGCTATCCCACATCTTTCTGGTTGTGGTTCCTTTATTCTCCATGTTCTGGTGCTTGAGGTTTGTTCCTTTGTTTGCCGAAACCTGCTCCTGCATTCACAATCTTCATGACCGAAGTTATTACAAATAGAACATTCAATTTCGTTTTCAAGGGCGGAAAAGTTGTTATAGGTCCTTTTTGTGCTTCTCTAGTCATGATTGTCTTATAGGCAACACATTGAGCTGCTTTGTGGCCAAAGTTATGGCAATAGAAACATTGGCCATTGAAGAAACTCCTGCGATTTTCAAATCTACTATCCAAATAATTGTAGTTTCTATTGTCATCCATTCTTGAGGCAAATTGAGAAGATTTTACCTGTGGCTGATTGTGGCTTCTGTTTATCCTTAAAGTAGATTGCCCCCGATTTTCTTGATAGTCTTTGTTCATTCTTGAGGTAAACTGTCCCTGATTTACCTGATAATTTCTATTAGGCTTTTGCTCACTCCTCCTTGCTGCATCAAGATAACTTTTGGAAGTGGATGCTTGTGATGCTTCTCCATTATACCCCAGACCTGTCTTGATTAGTGGAGAGCGTTGCACATTGATAATCTCATCCAGAGTTTCAAATCCTTTAACAAATTTAAGATTAAGAGCTTTTGTTTTCTTAATCTCTTTTCTAAGACCAACAATTTCACATTCCAATTTTTCATGATGTTTTTCCCTTTCAGC
>APFE031131250.1:108371-121666 GCA_000404065.3 Pinus taeda
AGCCATTAAAAGTTTATAGTCATTACCTCGTTCATCTTCATCACTATTTGATAGTCCATCACTGTCTTCATGAGTGTAATAGATTTTCTTATTTGCATTATGTTTCTTGTTCCATCTAACATGTTCCTTTCCCTTGTCGATCTTATCCTTATGAGGACATTTGGCAGCATAGTGACCTACTCTTCCACAAGCAAAGCATTTGAAAGGCAACTTACCTCTGAATCTTCCAGTTCCCAGTTGAAGATTTCTGACAAAATTTGATTCTTCTTCTTCTTCTGACACGTGTCCTGACTCATAGTACTCTCCTTTGCCTGAAGCCTTGAAGGCAACTTCTCTCCTGTTTGATGGACCTCCTTTCCTCATTTCATAAGCTGTTAGAATTCCGTGCAGCTATGACATTTTAAGGTATTGTAGATTCTCCTTTTCTTCTATAGCAGAAACTTTAGATTCAAACCTAAGGGACAAAGATCTTAGAACTTTTTCAACCACAACAGCCTCTTTTATTTCTTCACCCAAATTTTTCATACAATTAACAATCTCATCTACACGAAGAAAATAGTTAGCCACACTTTTATCATTATACATCTTGAGATTTTCATACTGAATCCTGAGGGTTTGAAGTTTTGCTCGTTTTACCTGATCATCTCCTTCATATCTCAGAACAATATTGTCCCATATCTCTTTTGCGGATTTAAACTGCATTACCTTGAAAAATTCTGATTGAGATAAGCATCCTAATAGAGTATTGACCACCTTTGCATTTGTTTCATATTTCTTCTTCTCAGCCGGATCTGTAGGAGTTGCTGATGGAAAAGTATACCCTGTATCTATGATATCTCAAACTTTTGTACCAAGAGATTGAAGATAGGCAGTAACTCTTACCTTCCAATATACAAAGTTTGTCCCATAAAAAATCGGTGGCCTAATTGATGCTTCCCTCTCGTAGTTGCTCATGATGATAGATATTCCTTCAAGTGATCAAGCTTCTTCTGAAGGACCTGCTTTGATACCAATTGTTGGAAATAATATTGAGACGGGGGGGTGAATCAGTATTATCAAATTCTTTTCAATATAACTTCCAAATTTATACTTTAATTTATTCTTCAGATATTGATCATTAGATTGTATGTCAGTACCATATAATAATGAGAAAGAATAAGAAAAACAGATAATCACACCAAGAAACACCAGATATAAGGTGGAAACCCAATGTGGGTGAAAACCACCTGCTGCAATATGTCTCTATCTTCTTTCAATTAGAAACTTCTTTTACAATGATTTTGTACTGGTGCAGTCCTTTACCAGTATGCATGCTGCAACTCGTAGAGAGATACAACCCTTTTTCGTTTTCCAGTCTCTCCTGGAAGGGAGCTACAACCCCCTTTGCTCTTTTTACTTCTTTAAGGACCACGTTTCATTAATTTTCAAACTGGATCTAGGGACATCAAATAATCAACAAGTACATATGAATCAACCAAAATCCTTATACAATCAACCAATGAATCACCCAATTTCTCAGAATGTTGTAAACAGAAAGGAAATACTAGTAAACTAAACCCAGAACTCTGCAGCAAATAGATAAAAAGGCAACCAACAAATACTTCAAGGAAAAGTCCGCAACTTGACCAATATTAACATGTGGATATCCGCAACTCTTCTACATCTAAACTGCGCAGATCCGCACTTGATCTTTCTTGTGCTCTGCATACTTTTGCTCAGATCCGCACCTGAACAGTCTGTCTGTCAGCCTACCTCTGCACTGTGTCTTCTTCTGTGCTGCGTACCTCGCACTGCACCTTCTGCTTCTCTGCGTACCCCACGCACTGCACCTTCTTCTTCGCTGCGTACCTTGCACTGCGCCTTCTTCTGTGCTGTGTACCCTCGCACTGCTCTTTCTTCTGTGCTGCGTACCCCCGCACTTACGCCGTGGATCACCTGCGAACTTCTGATTAGGGCCAAATTTAACAGTCCTCCAATGTGCCACAGTCTGTCAGATCCACAGATCTGTTCATGCACCTGAGAGATCACGACCTATCAATAGATTCACCTTAAGTTTTCTCCTTGATTTAGATCTAGCTTTTAAAAACCAATCACCCAAAATTTTAGATCTTAAGATATTCAAATTTCACAAGTGTGAAGCCAAGAGATCTCCTTTTCCTTTTTATAGGCAAGCCTTTCACAATACCACGGTCCAAAACTATAATAACACAATACCATGAACCCAATACCTTGGATCAATATTTTTGGATGCAAAACCACGGACCAAAACCATAGGATAAAATATGTCAAGCTAAATACCATGGACCATTCATAAAGAATCCCACGTGCATGCACGTTTCTGCATTGGAGTGAGTGAAACTGGGGTCCGCACCTTCTGAATGGAGCACCTGCGTGTATGTCCACACTTCTTGGTTGGCGTATCTGCGGGTCCACAGATTTTCTTAGGATCACCTGCGAGTATCTCATTTTCATGATTTTGAGTGCTTGAACTAAGATCTGCTACATGAGTGAGTTGCCATCAAGTACAACACTTGTACCATAGAGCCAAAACAGAATCATAATGCCAACACTTCTGATGTA
Organism: Pinus taeda; assembly: GCA_000404065.3. Classification (NCBI taxonomy): domain Eukaryota; kingdom Viridiplantae; phylum Streptophyta; class Pinopsida; order Pinales; family Pinaceae; genus Pinus; species Pinus taeda. The sequence continues at coordinate 110,952 of APFE031131250.1, forward strand.
ATAACCATACTTCACAATTACTACAAATTTTTTATTTCTCTCACACTGTTGTGCACATCTGAAACTAGGTCGACCATGTGTAAGTACCTTCAAACAATGTTAAATCATGGCATAGAGTCTTTGTGGCCAACAATATCTTAAGTTTTAGAGAAAACTTCTACAACATATAATGAAATAAAAGTTTAACTTTCACATAATTCCTAACATTCAACAAGTAGGCACCATAAAATAAATAGCCAATTTAGGGTTGACCATTTCTTACTTATTGAAATAATCATTATGTTATTTGATATTATTTCCTTGCATTACTCTCTACCCCACTGCCATACAACCTTGCAGACTTATTTATTCCAATTTAATCTTACATGGCTTCTCATCCTCGTAATGTTACAATAGCTTAGATTTGAGAATTTCAATCTAAAGTGGAAGTATATAATCCAACCTTGATCATTCATCATGCTCATCTAAAATTGGGTCCATTAGGTGTAATGTGTCGTACATCAATTTTTAGAATATCATATGTAATGTCTTACATCAAATTTTCTTTTTTAAACTAGGATAGTTAATGAAACTTTGCGCCATCACTGTATGAAGCACACAATTGCATCTTATGGTAAGGACAAAATGGGTCATACCTGCATGTAAGTACATGAGTTTGATTGGTCATTATCACAACACTCATCTTATGCCAAATGAGAAAAGATACCCAAACAATATTAAAAGCCTAATGAAATCAATAGTATTATTCATATCCTTATGGGTTGCCAATTTTTTCTTTTACTTATTGCATTTGAAAATCACTGCAATTCATAAGAAGAGTTGAATAGCTGATTTTCCAAAACTACTTGCCCTTTAAAAATGACCAACTATGGGGTTCAAACCCACACATACTTATGCACAAGTGATCTTAACTCTACTATCTTAACCACTCCTCAATTGAACTCAATTATGTAGGAAACCCTGAGGGCTCTTAGATCCCTGTAATCCGAAGATTTCTGTGCATACAAGGAAACGGGCCCAATGACTCGATTATTTCCTAAGAGCATCATTGTGAGCATAGAAAGATGCTCCCTTTAGCCTCCTCTAAATGGTGAGGCTCCACACCTCTCTAAGCCTTGCTCCCTAGGGCGCCATATATTTTATAATGCATAGTTGTACTCTTTCGAGCCAAATTTTTTTGCTATGGTGGCCTCAGGGATGTTTCTTGGCCTCCCTTACTATATGACCATAACACCTTGCGATATATCCATCTATGGAAGAATTCGAAGGAAATGTAAAGCAAAATACCTCCAATACAATTTCAACATAGAAGAGGATGTAATTCAATACCAATGTATCGGTAAGAGGAGTATTTATATTGAAGAACTGCTAATCAAGTAAACACCATGTAACCTCCATGCAAGGAGAAGATAAGACAAGAGAAGATAATATTAGTGAGATTTTCCAAGTCTGACTTGTCCACGTGTAAGTAAGGATAAGCATTATCCAATTTACATGAGAATATAGGAGAATAACCACTCGCAATAAGTTTTCTAATTCGTTTTCTTGCTACAAGTTTGATATCTTCGCTCACTTGCCTACCTGAGGGATAACTATCTTTGGCCTGTAGAACACTGCGCCTTCTTATTACTTTTCCAAACAAGAAAGAAACTCATAATTGCATAAGACCTTTACAAGTATTAGGATTACTCGACATGAATAAGGTTATTCTTTTAAGGATGGAATGCAATTTGAACACTTTAAGGTATTGAAGATGCTCTTTATCCTTATTTGAGTAGTGAGCAATAGCAATTTGATACTCCGACGTGCATGTCCAAATAGGTTTCTTTTTCTTAGATAAGGTGGATACTTACGCTATTCTCCCTCGCACCAAGAAAGGATAACCATTATCTCACATCGAATTCTTTTGAATGCCTCCAGATCAGCTGATAAGGAAAAAAAAAAGGAGGTATTGGGGACTGAAAGGGAAACAAGAACCCCAGTTAGGAAGGTGCATGTTTATATTTAAATCTACCAATAAAAAGAGCTACTTCCTAAAGCTTCCAAAACCCAGTGTCATCGCTCATAGTAAAATATTATAGGTTTGGTGTAGACACAAACAATCACTTAACCCTCGATCACTTAAAATAAAATAGGTGGAAGTGATTTTATCCATGTTGTGATTCTATTACCCAGAATTTGGATTTGATATATTTTGAATTCTTTTATTTGTATTTAGTAGCAAAGGTACCACTTATTTCATTAATAAAATCCGTTTACACAGTTTATTTTAGTATCATTCATTGTCTTGATATATCAAGATTTTTTTTTTAAGAAATAATCTTGAGGTTGTGGTTCTCTAAAATTGGGAAATACTCATCATGGATAAAGGAAAACGATCATCTCAACCCATCATCTCACGCCATGCCTTGATCCTTTAATGGACTTTGGACCTTTCAAATACATTAACACAAATCTATATAACACCTATCCATCTTTGTATCATTTATATGGAAGATGGGATCCTGAATTCCCATTGACAATCGTTAGAAATTAAAACTTGCAATCACCATATTTTCTTCATGCCCCTTCGCGGTTCTAGTATTGCACCAGATGTCCAAGGATATAAAGATCTAGGCATTCTTAAATTGGTAGGCAAGGTTTCAAGCATGTGAAATGGCATAACCAGAAATGTCATGTTTCTTGTGGCATGCCTTTTTTACTACAATTTTTTAGGGCTTCTCAGCGCTTCAGTCAAAAGCCACAAATGTAGCTTGCACACATTAAGATAATTCAGGATCTTAGGTTAAGCATAGAATGTAGTTAAGTCATATTAATCACGTTAAGTAGTGGTTCACTTTAGGTGATGGAAAGTTTTGGAACCTCTTCCTTGGACGCGAGTTGATAGTGTTCACTCTTTGAACACTTATTAAAATCTCCTCTAAAATTTTAGTTTGATTTCAATCATAAATTACTATTTTATACTTATGGCAGGACCATGTATTTGCATAAATATTCAAAATTACATTTGTTCATTAGCCCACTGTATGGTTCAATCAGTCATATTGTTCTTATTCTAAAATATCCAAGTTCATTGCAAGTCAATAGTAGTAGTTATTGAGATTTTATTTGCAAAAAAAATATTTTAACAAATTCCTAAAAACAATTCCATCAATTGTCTAAACCACTTACATGATCGATTTGTCTTTAATTTTCATAAATTTTATGAAAACAAAATTGTGATTTTACCATGATTCTCCTTTCTACTTTGTTTATAAGAAAAATTTCAATATTTGAGTTGTTTAGAGTATTGCAACTTACTCCTTTAAATACTCACATATTTTATGTCTTGGCCATGTTTAGCTCTCTAAAGACACTTTAGGTCCCTCAATACATCTTTGTGTGAAGAATATAGTATGTCCCAATGTAATTTTCTTATTTTTACTTGGGAAGAAATGAATAGGAATTTATAATTTTAACAAAAATTTTACTTTTTGGAAACTTATTAAATGTACATATATTAATGTTTATAGACTTATGCTATAAGTCTCCTTGTTTTAACAATCTTATTATGTCTAAAACTAATGGAATTAAACCATGTGTGTGTAGACTAAATTTTATGCATACACGAGGAATATGTTGAGCTAGAGTGTGTAATAGGGCAGATCCTACTACCATGCACAAGGTGGGGCAGAATGTAGGCTTTAACTCTGCATATGTATGTCATGAATTTTTTCTTTTTTCTTTGACCATAGCAGTGTTATATGAAGAATGCAAACCACAAAGCTTATTGAACTTCCTAATTTAGGACCTAAATCTCATTCATACCCTACAGAGGTGGGCTGCGACTTAAGCTGTAATATTTGAACTTAGAGCTCTGATACCATTTGTTACATACCCCCATGGCACAATGCCACCAACTACCTACTATGCTCCACTGGATCCATGATGTGGACTCTTAGGTTCAATAAATAGAACTTTAATTCAAGCTTCCAATCAACCTTATGCATGTATTACAACTCAGAGGAACAATCAATCATGGGAATTCAACAAGGTAAGATCATGCATAAATACTTCCTTCCTTTGCTAACTTAATACCAACATAAATGGAAACTTTATCATAAATATACTATAGCTAGAATTGCCTATAACATGATCATAATCCTACTGCCATAGTCAAATGTATTGCTAACATGTATATCTTATGTAATATGTACAATTAGTTAAAAGAGACGCAATGGATGCAATTTCCCTCCCCCATGATGCATAATTCTTAGAATAGATAACTTGAACCATAATCCATACAATTTCAAGCCTTAACCATAGTTACCTAATTTACCTAACTGTCTCAAGCATAATTATTCACTAAAATACGGGATAGCACCAACACTGCATAAGATCCACAAATTATAATCTTAACTTGGATTGAATTTATATGCAATGGTTGTCACATGCATCCATATATAATCATCTCATACCTAAAGTTAACACAGACAATTCTACTCATCCATAGTGATCAAACGCACATTATTCAATCAAATCATATGCAAGAACAACCTAAGCAATTTCTCTTAAATACTTATAGAATTGAAAACATAGAGAGTAAGGAGTCAACACACAAAACATCCCATGCAAAGGGATACAAGCAAGAGAAATTTGAAATAATGTCACTTGAAGAATCAAGCACCGCCACCCAACCTAGAACTGACTTCCTCTAGGTCACCCCCGAGCTAAGAATTATTGCCATGGACCAACTGCCTCCTGTTGATCTCTTCCATGGGTATTTAATATCCTCTTTCATGATATGATTTCCATTAGGGGCGTCCTGCGTTTATGGATATTTTTATACATTTTCCTAGGGTTTCCCAGAAAATCTTGCATTTATCTCCCACGAGGCTTTTCCTCATAAAAGATTTCCTTTATCTCCCACAAGAGTTTTATGTTTTCTCTTAACTTAACATATTCCTCCAACTAAGTAGCTTAATGGATATTTATCTCCAAATCCATTAAGCTCATCTAGATTTGGATCTAGAAGTCTTATCATGAAAGGATTATCCACTCCCATTCACCAATGGGATTTGGCAAAAATCTCATCTCTTGGTGTCTCTCTTTTCCAAGTGATTATTTATTTTATTTATTTCGTAAAGTATTTATTTTTCTTGTTATGCATCAGAGCTAGCATTTCTCAGCATAGGTTAGCAAAGTTTTACATACAAGGGAGGGGTGTTACAAATACTAGGTCATTGTGGAGACATTGCACATCTCATACCTAAAAGGGAATATTCCCTAGTTATTGAAAATATTCCTCATTGTTTCAATTCTCAAACATTGGATATGATATTGAGCCTTATAGTTATCAATATTTTAATAATGTGGTTATGGGATTTCAACAAGTCACAAAATCACCACTTTGGAGATTTGTGATATTTCATTTGGACACACAATTTGTAGTGCTATTATCAAGCTTCAAAGGAAAAGAAAACTCAAGGATGCAACTTACATGGTAAGACATCAAAATGTATATTTGATTAATAAATAAAAAAATATTTATGTACAAGTTAATTGAACTTTTACTATTTCATGTTATAGGAAAAAGTCAAATCTTATTGGTTCGAGAGATCAACCAATTATAAATGATTGTGGGTTCAATCATGTTGAATCTTAGACAAATGACTATAGATATAAGCATTTTGTTTTGAATCTAGTAGATGGAAAGAGTCATAGACAAGTACTAGTTCATGATGTTGCTGTAAGAAAAATAACATATAATGATAAAGATACAAAAAGAGCGATAGTTAACATTTATCAAAAACCACATGCATTGATTAAATATCTTATAGATTTATGTTCAAATGAAGGAGATAGGGTTTTGGATTTGTTATCGGGTTCATGAAAGTTTTATTATACAAAATTGAATTTCAATATTTTCTTTTTTAATTTTTATGTGTTTATATGAATTTAATTAATTATTTATTTTGTACTTGATGATTAGGTACAACATTAGCATGTTGCTTACAAAAAGGAAGAAATTGAATAATCATTGAAAAAGACTCATTACAATGTAGTATTATTCAACAAAGAATTATTGTTATTCAATTTCTTCTAGACCCAGTGCAAAAAGTTGGTTTGATGAAAGGGAATTTTAATGAATCATGTATGGAAAAAAATAAAAGGAACCTTAGCAACTGTTAGATGGAATGATTGGAAAGGGTAGTTTGGGAGATTTGCAGACATCAAAGATCCGTCATAAGAGAAAAATGACCAAACTGAAACACATAATACTATGAAAGAAGATAATAATGAATCTATAGAAGATGATGAGCATGGATTATATGAAATTGTTGATTTTTGGAAATGAGAAAACCCATAGCCTATGAAAAAGGTTTGCAGTTGCAAGTTTTAGTCATCAAGTAGATCTTTATAATGTGGAACCATATGCATCAAACATAGATTGTATGTCAAAGTTACGACCCTGGGAAGTTGATGTACCAATTTACCAAAACGAGGCTCACGGACTTTTGGCACTTCATCTCGTAGGGTTAGTTTCTTTTATGTTTAGGGTTTTCCATTGTTTTTGAATAATAAATAGGCCTTCAAGCTTCACTGTAACACACTTCAAAAGACATGTAGCCACCACATCTCTTCTCAAAGATAAGCTACAATTGTCTAACCTAGTTCATTCACATTGTACATGTAATCAATTTTCAATACTTTGTTATTAATGAATTGAAGTTCTATTTTTATTGTATTTCTATGTTTATATTCATATCTATATTTCATTTCATTCCTTCATAAATCTGGATCATGTTTTGACTTTGATATTTTATGATAAGAATAAGTATTTAATTATTGTTGTTATATGTTAATATTTATATTATTCGATTTCCACTTTAATTTTTATGTGAATCATTGTTTTTTGCAAAACAATTGTGAATATTATTAAATTTTTTTACAGAAAATTCTTTAAAATTGCTATTTATAAAATTTTTTTGTTAAAATTTTCCCACAAAACTATTTATTTGACATGTCATTTTTAGCAAAAAGGTCTCAAAATGTGTACTTTTTTATTATATCTATATTCAAAATGTATATTTTTTTGTCAAATGTTTAGAATTAATGTCTTTTTAATGAAAATTATTTGATGTACATTGAAATATTAATTAACAATACATAAATATATAAAAAAAATCCTAAATTTAAAATATTGACCTTTTTTCTATCTGTGCAAAAAAATGAAGATTTCAATAAAAAAAAGTTGAAAAGAAAAACAAAAAAACACAAACCTAAAAAACACCTAAAAAATAAATATCTTAGGGAGGAAGAAGAAGACGACTACTTCAAAAATTGTTAAATTCTTAAAAGGGGTTGATGTGTCATCAACACTTTTCAAAATCAACATGAAATTGACTAACATTTAAAAAAAATGATTGTACTTGATACATAAGAAAATTTAAAATGCTAAAAATACACTCCAAAAAAATTGTATTTTGAATCAACGTTTTTCAAAATCGGATTACTTTTTTCTACCTCTAAAATGTGAGAACTTGACCGTACATTTCTCATTTGATTGGAAATTTTGTTTATATTTCCTATAATATTATTGAGCTCCATAAATACCCCTTAATTAATATGGAAATTAAATAGGAAACCAAGTAGCCTTTTCCATATATTGCAACTATTTCTTGAGGAAAAAAATCATAGCAAACAAAACCCTTGTTCTATAACTTCCATTTGTGTATCAATTTGAAGAAGAGGTCTTGAACTATTCAAGAGTGGTAAATTTGGCTACCTTTTGTAGTGTTGGTCTCTTTTAACTTGCATTTTTATACTGGGCTAAGTGTTGTGAGTTGTAAGATCACATAGGATTGGAAGTAAGGTAGCATTCTAACAACCACAACTTATCAATCATATCTGGGACTAGCCTATGTCTTGTGAAAGGTGAGTCGATATCTAAACATGTATAATAGGTGGAGGGTCTAACTCCAACAATTGCATGGATGTATATTCGTTCAAATCATTGTGTTGCAACCTCTCTCATGGATTACATAAAGATCTAATGAAATTTTGGTGAAAGGCCATATATTCCATTTTGGTAATCATTAGGTGGATTAGATATTATAATGTTTTAAATCCGAGGACATAATAGATTGGGTTTTCATGTTGCCCCCATTTTTTTAGTTGATATAACACAAGTATTTTTGGTAAAAGTTGTTTTTCAAAGGATTGTTTCTTTTTTCATGAACTTCTCACAAATCAAATCCTCTCTCTCTCTCTCTATACATACATACATATATACATTGATATATATATAATTCCATTGTTAATCCATTCTTGAAGATGGGAGGGCCATTAAATTTTATTCCAAGATATGCTAGCACATATTAGACTTGTTTTGAGTCGAATGGTATTTACTCATTTTTGAGTTCATTTTCTAACTCAGTTTTGTGAATAATTTATCACAATGTGTAAAATATTGCTAGAGCTACATGACAAGAAGGTATTTAAACAATTTTTTAATGAGGGAACCTTCAATTGTAGTAAGTTCTTGATGCATTGCAAGCAGAGAATACAACACTTAATAATCAGTTTCAAACTACAATGGTTGAGAAAATCATGAAGGTTTATAATATAGAGTTATCCATGGGAAATTATTTCCATAATATTGTAGATGACTTTCAGATCAAGGTAAATGTCCTTGATGATTTGAAGGAGGAAGTTCAGTCCTTATCTGGCTCAGAAAATGCTTTCTTGAAGGAGTAAATTTGCAATACAAAGGAGAAAAATGCTCAAAGAGTTACAAAGGTTTCCTATTTTAAAAGCCTCAGTTGAATTATTTGTGAAGAACCTACCCCTCTTGAAGTAAATAACAAAATATATCATACCATGTAGAATGATTAATTTTCATTCTCTCTAATTCACTAAGAAAAACAATATTATTCAAGGTTTTCGGGAGTGCAAACAAACCTTTAACAATAATTCAATGTCCTAAAAATGTTAGGAAGGAGACCATTGTATTTTAGTTGTTAGACTCACCTTCTTCCACCCTTCATGATCTTGATTACAGCCTTGCTATTTGAGAGAAGCCTAATGTTGATGATCATGAATCATCACATGCTTTTGTGTAACCTAGTTTTGAAAAACATACTATCCATATTAGATCTTGACTACTGAGTAAAATTAGATATACTAGAGAAGGCCTTGGGAGGAATGGATAGGGCATCATTGCTACAATTTTCCTTGAAGTGAAAACATCTAGAGAAGGTCTTGGATATGTTTTTGCTACTACTTAAATTCTTACATCTTCATGTTCAAACATCTTCATGATTGTTGTTATACCATGTTTTAGTTGAGTTTTCCATACTTAAAGCCCTCATTCTTTGTTTTCCAGATAATGGTGTTTCTTTCATTTGAAACATTTTCTCAGTCTTACTAGTGCCTATTTTCTCTAAAGCATTTCAAAAGAAATTTTCAATGTTTTCCTTTCTTTTTCCTCTTGTTGGCTTAGGGGGTCTTGACCTAGGTTCATCGTTAGTTTCACCAACCAACAAAACCCTACACTATTGGCCCTTTTGGCAACAAACTAAGTAGTGAAGGCTGCCGTCTCACCTGAAGCAGTATGGAGGGATTGATCCGGATTTAAACAGGAATGCAATAGATTACAGAGATAACCATAAATAAAGAGATGCAGCGGAAATAACACTTTATTTCATTAATGGAAAATACTGAAATATGCTTACAACCAGAATTGGAAATAAACCGGCTAGGATGATGGTAGCTTATCTCTGAGAAGAGATGTGCGGCTACATGTCTCTGAACTGTTCTGAACTTTTTGTTACAATGAGGTTCGAAGGCCTATTTATTATTGAGAAACAATGGAAAACCCTTCACATTCCAAAACCGACCCTTAGAAGATGAAACGCCAAATTGTGGTCCTCGTTTTGGGTAAATTGGTACATCAATTTCCTGGGGTCGTAACTTTGGCATACGATCTCCGTTTGATGCATATGATAGCTCGTTAGAAAGATCTATCCGAGAAAGGTACTACCATGGACCCATGTTGCCCCTGTATTCCCCAAAAAACATCGTTTAGGGCTTCAAAACGGCTTCGAAAGTTCAGGACCCGAAAAACTGCTAAAAATAGTAAGTTGTGCTACAATTAAGGAAACTGAAAATGCTGAGAGAAACAATGATGGGGGTCCAGATGGACTTGGCAGGTGGCCACCAATATCCACCTGGATCAGGGATGCTCGAACCAAGTATCCACATCCAAAGATCAGTGTGACATCTTTTATTGCCCTATATTTTCCTTCACACAAATCTATAAGTCCCTAGGGCTTTGTATTACAACTCTATCTAAACAGTCTTCAAAACTTTGCGAAGGTCAATGGTTGGTCTTTGTGGACCCTACATCTATATTTGACTTCGGGGGCGGTACCCCCAAACCCCCGCCAGGGTACCGCTGGCTCCCAGATCCCCAAGACAGGGGGGGTCAGCCTCCCCGGACCCCCGCGGGGGGGACAAGTCCCCCTCGCACCCCCCACGTGGAGGGGTGTAGAAACTTTCTAGGGTATACATCTGGCTAAAACAAATACCTCTGAACAATCATGCTCCTCACTCAATAATCTCCCAATTGGAGAATGATTGTAGCAACTCCACCACTGCTTCATTTGCTGGACAATGACTCCTCTTTGGACCTGGCTGTTTCTCATCTTCATCGTCATCCTTGAAGACCAATT
>APFE031131250.1:121686-139702 GCA_000404065.3 Pinus taeda
CAAGCTCTTCTTCAACCTGCACACTAGTTTCTCCTTCCCTTTCGCTTCATATCCTTGTGGCTGCTGCATATATATCTCTTCCTCCAAATCCCCATGGAGAAAGGTTGTCTTTACATCTAACTACACAACATGCAAATCTTCAACTGCCACTAGACTTAAAATAGTTCTGATTGAAGTCATTTTAACAAAAGGAGAAAATATTTCATCAAAATCAATACCTTTCTTTTGTGCAAACCCCTTCACCACAAGTCTAGCTTTGTACCTCTGTTTTCCTCCATCTTCTTCCTTCAACTTGTGAACCCATTTATTCTTCAATGTAGTTTTTCCTACAGGAAACCTGACTAAGTCCCAAGTCTGGTTATGCATTAAGGAGTCCATCTCTTCTTCCATGGCTACCTCCCACTTCTTCCTGCTTTCAACCTGCATTGCTTCTTCATAACATTTAGGTTCACTAGAATCATTCAACAATAAATAATATAATGAAGGAGAGTAACGTTCAGGGGGTCTACTTATCCTAGTAGATCTTCTAACACCACTTTTAGGTGTTTGGGGTGCGTGTTGTTGTTGTTGTGGTTGTTGTTGTTGTGGTTGTTGATTATTATTATTTTCAGACACCTTTATTTTTTCAGTGATTTCATCAAGAACTGCGTATTCCTTATTTTCTTTTTCCTCTTTCTTTTCCTGCAACTCATTCTTATACAAGACCTTTTCATTGAATATTACATCTCCGATCCTAATGATTTTGCGATTTTCGTAATCATATAAGCGATAACCAAAATCATTAACACCATATCCAATAAAGGTACATTTCTTTGACTTTGCCTCAAGCTTTGTTCTATTTTCTTTATCAATATGGACAAAGGCCTTACAACCAAAAGGCTATAAAAATGAGTAGTTTACCTTTTTACCTGTCCATGCTTCCTTCAGATCACCACCATCCAAGGAACTTGAAGGTGCTCTGTTTATTAGATAAATAGTAGTATCTATAGCATCTGCCCAAAATTGTAAAGGCAATCCTGCATGCAATCTCATGCACCTTGCACACTCCATGATTGTTATATTCATCCTTTCTGACACAACATTTTCTTGTGGTGTTCTTGGAATTGTCTTCTCTCTGTGAATTCCATGCTCTGAACAGTACCTATCAAACTCTTTGCTGCAATATTCACCTCCATTGTCTAATCCGAGACACTTCAATTTCTTTCCTGTCTCAATCTCAACGAAAGCTTTCCATTTCTTGAAAGTATCAAATACATCAGATTTATTCTTAATATAATAAATCCAAGTTTTTCTATTTGCATCATCAATAAAAGTAACATAATAACGAGAGCCACCGAGAGATGATACCTGAGCAAGTCCCCATACATCTGTATGCACACGCTCTAATTTTTCGCTCTTCTTTTCTTTCCCAACTCTGAGAAATCTGACTCTATTCTATTTTCCATAAATGCAATTCTCACAAAAGTCCAAATCAACATTCTTCAAACATGGCAACAAATTCCTTGAGTGAATAATCTTCATCCCCTTTTCACTCATGTGTCCGAGCATATGATGCCATAATGCTGCATCTACTCCTTTGGAAGTTAAAGCATTAACAGAGTTAGAAATACCATTGCATAAATACAATGTACCAACCTTTTTGCCTTTTGCTATTACTAGGGCTCCTTTGGTGACCTTCCAATATTTATTTGTGAAAGTTGTCACACAACCTTGACCGCCTAACTGCCCTGTTGAAATCAGATTTTTCTTTATATTTGGAACATGCCTTACCTCCTTTAGTAGCCATTGGTTTCCATTCTACTGTTTTACAAGAACCTTACCCATTCCAACAATTTTTTTAGGGTTTATCATCACCCAAACGAACTTGTCAAAATCTCCTTGAACATAGTCATGAAAATATTTCTTATCAGATGTGACATGGAATGAGGCCCCTGAATCTACCACCCATGAATCAGTAATATTTTCAAAAGAAAGAATCAAAGCATCTTGTAACACCTCACCTGTCAGATTTGCTTCATGATTATTTTCTTGCTGTGCATCTCCTTCTTTTCCCTTCCGATATCTACAATCTTTCTTTAGGTGTCCTTTCTTTCCACATTTCCAGCACACTATCCCCAATTTGGACTTGGATATACCTTTCCTTGATTTAATGCGATATCCTGAGTTTCTCTTTCCATTTTTCTTCCCCTAGACTCTACACTCAAAGCATTACCCGATGTCTCACCAGAGCTTTTCCGCCGCATTTCTTTGCTAAAGATAGCATCGACAACATCATCAAACTTTAAAGTACTAGATCTAGAAATAGAGTTACTAATGGCCATTACTAAACCATTCCAACTTTTTGGTAATGAGCACAAGAATAAAAGAGCTCTAACTTCATCATCAAAGTTTACCCCTACAGAACATAATTGACTTGTAATAGTATTAAAATCATTTAAATGGTTTGCAACAGATCCACCTTCCGACATCTTCATATTAAATAACTGTTTCATAAGAAATACCATGTTTGAGGTAGAGGGTTTTTCATATAGTTTCTACAATGCCTTAATCAAACCCTCTGTTGTTGTTTCCTTCGAAATGTTGAAGGCAACCAATGCTACGAGGCACAACCTTACTGTTCCGAGTGATGTTCTATCGAGAAGGTTCCATTCTTCATCTGTCATACCTGTTGGCATCTTTTTTTTCTACCCAATGGTAGGTACAGATCTTTCTGATACAAATAATCTTCCATCTACATTTTCCACAGCGAGAAGTTTTTTCCGTTAAATTTCTTGACCCTAAACTTACCACCTTTTGCCATTGCTCCCACTCGAACGAGGAACCCTTCTTTCCTGCGAGTTTATCAACCAAATAGACCTTTGTCTCTCATACTAGTTGTTAGAAAATTATATATTATGGAGCAATGGAACACATAAAATATTGCACAAATATAAACACAAAAAATGCATAAAACAAGAGAGACACAGATATATGTGGTTCACCCAGTTTGGGCTACATCCACCCTGAATAGCCAGTCTTTCCTTTCTATTATCCAGCAAAATGAAGAGACACAAACTACATCAGATCTACTGTAGGTTGTGTGTCTTCATTTTGCTGGATAATAGAAAGGAAGGACTGGTTGTTTAGGGTGGACGTAGCCCAAACTAGGTGAACCACATCTATCTGTGTCTCTCTTGTTTTATGAGTTTTTTGTGTTTATATTTATACAATATTTTATGTGTTCCATTGCTCCGTAATATATAGTTTTCTAACACTTTTGGCAACAAACTACGTAGTGAAGGCTACCCTCTAACCTGAAGTAGTATGGGGGGATGCTAGAACCAAGTCTCCACATCCAAAGATCAGTGTGACGTCTTTTATTGCCCTAGATTTTCCTTCACACAGATCTATAAGTCCCTAGAGCTCTGTACTACAACTCTATCCAAATAGTCTTCAAAACTTTGCGAAGGTCAACGACTGGTCTTTGCAGACCCTTAACATTCTATTGATCCACTTACGCACACTAGAAAATACCCTGGATCTAAGCTCGCGCAGATCTACTTAAGTATTGATAAATAGATCAGATAATTCATCAAAGTCATCGTGGAATTACATAAACATGCTTGCGTATATCTTCTAATCAATAGATTCACGTATCATTGGATCAATATTTCACAAACATGTTATTCATTCACATCATATATCGCAATCAAATATCAACATAAGTAAATAGATAAACACAAGAATTCTTCAACAATCTTATTTATTGATCTTCAATATGGTATTATAGACTAAAAACTACCCTGCGCACTCAGCTACAGGGGTCGACGTACTCAGCTGTGGACTTTACCTAGGCCTCTATGCACTCAGCTACAAAGACTTTCTATCCTATCTAACCCACTTGTCTGTGCTAAGGCTTCTCTTCTGTTCACCCATTACAACTCAGACTATGCCTTAGACTCTCTAAGACATGCCTACTTATAGCTTTTTACATATAATCCCATGGTTTGTAGACCATGGGTGGATCTCAAAACTGACTCAACTTTTACATAAACAAGGGGCTAAACTACCTTTGACTCCTAACCATCTACACACTCCGCATCCAAAAATCACAGAGAATTTACATATTTTACAAAAATTACATCAAAACATGGGTTTTTGATGCCAAAACTGCCCTAGGGGACTGCATCCCAACATGCCCCCAATACAAAGATTGTGACTCATCTTCGAGTCACTTGGATAGCACGATGATCTTGCTGCAAAGCTCCTCTAACTCCACCTACACTATGGAAACATCAACAACGCTCTGTGTAGCTACCTGCTTGAATTCTTCCACTAACTGCTCTGTAGCTGGTCCTTCTGCGACCAACTTCATCGTCTATTGCACTTGTTGCAAACCTGTGAGTTTTTCCTAAATGTTGGTCATGACCTGGTAAGCTTTGTCTAACCAAGACCCAAACTTGGCCTTATGCAAGGCCTCCTTCTTATGCACTACTTCGATGTGTGTGAGGAGCTGCTACTTCCTACAACTTGGCTAGGCGTTGTGCTGGGGCAATGGAGTTCGATGTTGCTTGAACTTCATCATACTTTTACTGCAACTCCCGCACCTTTGTATTCAATATCTACAGGGTTGGGTCTTCCTACAGAGTTGTCACCAACTCCATTTCCTGCTCAAATAATTCCGAATAGTTAGTGACACCGACATCTAAAGTGATCATCCCTACTTTTACAACAGGTCCACGCTGCTCCCGAACCTCCGGCGGAGTCGACGACTGCATCTTCAATTGCAACTTGATTATCTTCATGTTGAGTTCAAATTGAACTTAGCTAACTTCATATTTTTCCTTGCACACACCAGCAGCCAATTTTCTAACCTTTGCCTCTAGCTGTGCATCCTCGGGAATATGGAGTTCAAGCACAATTTGCATGCCTCCACGACTACTGACTCCAATCGTGAACCGAGCACCTAGAGTGCCTCCTCTTCTTCCAGAATTTGTGTCTTCTCAGTGAGAATCTCTCAATTATTCACCTTAATCTCACCGATAGCACTAAGTGCTCACTATTCCGGAAGGTGAAGTTCTCTCGCAATCCCATGTAATAATTCATGCAATGTTTCGAGTTACATCGTGGCAAGGTTCACACCAATCGTTGGGATGTGATTAAGGAGGGCGCATTGTTCCTCAGTCTCAGTGCATACTAAACTTGTAGGCAATGGAAGACTCGCACATCCATCATCGGCCACAGAACTAGCTTCGTGCCAGTAGCTTGTTCTTGTGACGAACTTCCCACTATGCCACTCACTTTTCTGACATCTACTTGGAGCTTAGTTTCTTGGATCTGCAACTCTTGAAGATCCTTCTGCACTCCTCCCAAGGTTCGAAGGTACTGTTGTTCCAACTATTGCAGTAATTTTGTGGTGACGTCACTGCGTTTATCACCAATCACATCTAGATCGGTCTCTGTGATCACTAGGGGTTCACCCTGTGTTTTGTGCGCCTTCCACTTCTTCCTCAACCCGGATTATTGTTCCAATGCTTGCCTTTTCACCATGAAGGGGGTGCACTACCATTCATCACTTCTATTGCCTTTCTTTGCTTTTGTTTCTGTGGTTGTTAAAGGTGACTTGTCACCCTTTTGAGTCTTGTGCTACTCCTGCTCTGCCTTCTCCTTGGCAGTGAGCTCCTCCTCAACCGGAGCCTTTTCTATAGCATCTTTCTTATTCAGCATAGCCCGCATGGCTTCCTCCTTCCTTTTCTTTACAGTCGCACTCTCTGCACCTATGCTTGGCCCAGAAGATAAATCTAAAGGGGAACACCACTCGGCTAGCCAATTCAACACTACCTCCTGCACATCGGAGTCTATTACCAAATAAGGTAAGTTATACCACTTCTAGGTGGGATCCTTCTGTGCCTGAATATAGCCTGGTGGAAGTCAACCTTGAAAGTTGTGTATGCTGGAAAATGTGTATACAAAGTTTCGGACAACCTTAGCCACTGGTTAACTACCATGTAGAGGCTTGCTTCCATCAAGACCCAAAAAATCTTCGTCTCCGTGATGCACACAAGGTCCTTCGTAGCCTATAGGGAGGTGAATTGCGTTGCCTCTACAAATTTTCTTCCAACAGAGGAAACTAGCTATCCTCTAGAAACTCCCAAGAAGCCACAATAATAGATAGCAACAACCAACTGTAATGGAATGGCTTGGTCTCATCTTGCGCCTTGTCGCAATTCATGAGGAACTCTTAGCATAGGTATCTGGACGAATTGAATAGTACGCATTTCGCACACTGAACTACTAAAGATATGACATGCACTGGAAACTCATCTGCGTGACACTTCCTCATCACCTTTCCATCCAATATTTTCATGGCCAATTGAACCATAGGGCTGTTTATGGATAGGATGGAATACCCTCGCACTTTCTTCACTAGTTTGTAATCGTTTTTCATTCGCTCAACCAGCTCCTTCTATCATGTCTATCTACCAAACTCCTTGGCCGGATTCATCACTTCATGCGGGAAGTGTGTAAGCCTATGAATCAACATATCAGCGACGGGGATAGGCCCTCCTAGCCATAAACACCCATCATGTACCAGCATGAGCAACTGGTGTATGAACATTGTGTTAATTGGGGTGCGATTGTAATGTGGTGCCCAAAGAAAGTTGACAAGCCTAGATTGCTCAACATCGCAGGCCCATTCTTTTGTTTCCAATGTTTTCACACACATGCCTTCATAATACACTCATTTCATGAATTTTTCTATCACTAAGTGTGGGAACTTAGCGTGATCTGCTAAGTCCTAGTCCTCCATCTTCAACAATGGTACTCGCACGAGCTACGGACCCTCAAAAGGCACCTACTTAGGTAGTAGGGGAGTGGAAATGAAAAATTTCTCAGAGTCAGGGTCTTTTGTAATCTTTACATTTCCCCTCCTCGGAGGGATATACTGAGAGAGCTTTGTGATTGGCTGCACTCGTTGGGAATCAACATCTTCAATTCCCTGTCCTTCTTTGGCCTCCAGGTATACAACCTTTTCTTTGATTTTTTTCAGTTTCTTGTATTTCTTTTATGGTGGCGTCACGATATGCTTCCTTGGGGAAGCATGTACTTGCACCAATTTTTGTTGCTTCTTCTTTTCTATGGATTGTTTCGGTCCTTGCGACCTCGGTGCCATGGGCATTGCAAGCGTAGCTTCAGCACTGCATATTTTAGGGCCTTGGGCGTTAGATAGAGGGGCCTCTATACTCAAAGCTTCTACAGGGTTGGTGGCAGTCATATTCTCCATAAATAGCTCATGAGCTTCAAGAGAAATGTTTGTGTGGGTGAAGGACTCTTTCCAAAATGCTCGGCTGATAAGCAAGAAACAACAAATTTCAGAAAGAGCTCCAAGTGTGCAAAGTGTTCTTTGTTGGAATGGCATGCATAATTTATAGGGGTTTTTAAATTCAAATTTGACCGTTCTCCCCAAATTTCAACCATTAATGTTGTTTTGGCGGAAAATATTCAAATATTTTGGCCTTAAATTCCGCCAGCCCACTCCCTTCAACCATATACTAACTGTCAAATAATGAACAGTGACTTCAACAGTCACTTTCCTATTATGTTGCGTGTCACCTCAATCAATCATGTAGCTTCCTATATTGTGACTTCACCATTTTTTGCGTAGCTTGCCCACTACGTAGTCCTCCAACCCGGGTAGTCTAGTTTATAGTCCCGTGCTTCCTTGCAACTACCTAGAGCAGTAAGACTATCCTATCGTCATATAGTCATTGCATAGGATCCCCTGTGTAAATCCTTCTTGGTTGTGTGATGGGCGGGTGCCGGGCGACCGGGGTCGCGCACATGATGGGCGTGCAATGGTGCGACGGGCGGGTGCGACCAACCAGACGTGCGACGGAGTTGCAGAGGAAATGTGACGAAACTCATGCGACGAAAGTTCAGAACTTTACGACACTTGGAAAAATGCGATGGATGTTGGGGAGTTTATAACCCATATCGCGTAGAGATGTTGGGGGGTTGGCCGACATACTCCGAGCGCTATGAAGGGGGTGTTTAAACATGGTTATGTGGTCAGCCCAAGAGCCACCACACCCCACTACCACGCATATATATTCAAGCGTTGAGTGTTCATTCAACACATTCGATCATCGCCTTTGATATTTGCTAAGGACTCAAGAGGTAGTGCGTAGAAAAGGGAAGGAGAATGCGCATATCTCATGCGCATGTCTCATAGAAGGCTGTACACTTGGCAATATTCTTGGAGTTGGACGAAGGTTGGGCAAGGTGTGCCCGGGTGTACGAACGAGTGCATATTTGTGTAAGGCTTGAGGAGGGGGTCTTGGTGTCTTGGGTGAGAACCCTCCCACCCTGCAAGGTATGCACGGATGTTGTAAAAGGCAGGTTTGCCTCTATTGTAAAATTTGGCTAAGTATAGACTTGGACTCTACCAAGTATACTTGAAGCTTGTACTATTGAAAGACTGATTAATATATTGTTGGGTAGACTTGTTCGGGAGTTGCCCCTCCCTTTATACATTGCAATTGTTGTTCTCTTTTATAATTGCTGATGATAATGAATGAGTATGGGTGTTCATTGTATAAAGGTTATGCATAATAATACTTGGTTGAGAATCACAAACTGAGTAGGAGAAAGTGAATTAGGCGTAGTCCATGTGCACGAGTATTGTTAAAAAGAAAGTGTTCGGTGGTGCCGCACCTCGCCGGCACGATTGAAAGACCACCGTAGGCTTGGGGGTGTGATAGTTGGTATCAGAGCTAGTCTAAAGACTTGGAGAAGTCTTGCAAGACTGGGTTGAGCAGGTTGCTCGTAACGGTGAAGAGTCAAGAAGGATGTCTATCTTATAGGAAATGGGTTTTGCAACCTTCAAGGAATTTGAAGGGAGTCTACTTGAAGAATCAAGGGAGGTTGAACAAAGGTTTGCAGAATGGGGCAAGAACTTGTTCAAAGCAAAGGATGCTCTTTGTGCCTTGATCAAGAAAGGAATTTCTGATGGGGATAGGGATGAAGCCTATCGACTTGCAAAGGAAGTGGACTTGATTGAGGTAGAACTCAAGGAATTGGAGATAAGGTAGGAATTGATTTGAAAGAAGTGGGAATGGCTAACTCTTGAGGAGAAGCATTCTATAGCTTTGACTCATAAGGAGAAAATTGCAGAATGTGATGATAAGAAAGAGGAAGCCGTGATAGTTGAAGATGTTACAGACATGACCGTGATGGAGGATGAGCTTGAGATTGATCAAGTTGGACCAAGATCGTGCAGTTTGCAGACATGTATGGATGAGGGTACTCTCATGGAGGAACCTCATGATGATGTTGATGATTTAAGTACTATTGAAGGGAAGGGCAAAGCTAGTTTGCCAATGTTAGGGAGCATCTTACCATGGATGACTATGATGAGACCTTGTATGGAGAAACAAGGATTGTTGATTGTTGCAGGACTTGTTGGGGTTATTTGTGACCTTGTGGTAGAAGGTACAAAGGCCCGTGACAAGGGTGGAACTTGATGATTGTTGTTAAGGATTGGGTCATGCTTTAGCCACATGGCTAAGTGCCCGACATGACTCATGGACAGATTGGAGGGCACACACTTGAGTTGCTTGGGTGGACTTCTCATGGCCAAGACCAAGAGCAAGTCTTGGTGGAACCTTTAGTGGAGGATCTATGATGGGGAGACTCATGTGATGATGATATGATTAGGTGACCGAGTTCACTAGACCTAAGATTGCAGCTTGGATGAGGATGACCGATTGTTGTGATGTGTCTATTTGGTTGGACTACATGGAAACTTAGTCATGGACATCAGGTTGGAGACATGGAGCATGGTAGTCTTATGCAGGGACATTATGTTGGAGCACTTGTAGAGGTGTCACTTATGGGCATCCAATGAGGAGTGCCAAAGCAGGGATGTTGTGCAGGTGGATTTGCTGATGTGACATGGAGACTTATTACTTATGAGCCGATGGAGAGCTTGTGCACTATTGTACAACAAGGCCATGGACTTGGATGGAGTTGTGAGCAGACTATGGGGCATTCTTACTACATGGAGAGCTGAGGCATCTTGCAGAGACCTTTGGGCCGAGAATGTATGCTTGCTAGAGTGTTGGTTGGGGATGACTTATGGAGCTCATAATGACATGAGGTTGTTGTGACTTTTGGGGACTTCATATATGGTGGACTTAGAGGATATGATGCATTGAGGAGCCGAGGTTAGAGACTTTGATGCAGGATGGGGTGCATACTTTCAAGTACATGCATGGGACATGGCTTGAAAGAGTGACTTGATGTAGTGGATTGATATGAGACACTTTGTAGTGATGGAGTTACGATGATGATGATGCCTTGGTGGCAACACTTGGGCATGGGTTGAGCCGAGACTCAACTACTTTTGACACATGAGCGCTGATTGATCTATGATCATGGGTAGCACATGGATAGATGAGACAGGTGTATACTTGTTTCTATGGCAGACTTGAGGCATGACACATTGTAGATATGATGGAGGGTGCTTCATGGAGCCAGATGTGACACACCGAGAGTTGGAATTTGATGAGGTGGTCTCTTCATATTGAGGAGGCACACATATGGATGATGTTGGGATAGATGTGGCTGACTTCATGTAGCACATTGACACCAAACATCATGGATGACATGTTGCAGATGAGATGAGGGCTACTTCATGGACCTGAGCATGGTTTACTTATATGGATGGATTCTTGATCGAGTTTGGGATGTGACAGGATGCTTTGGGAAAAGACTGATGGTGGCATGAGGATGTTTACTCTCATGATTTGAGCGTGATGGTTGGATTAGCTACCCAACTAGTTCAGACATGGGGCCATGCAGTGAGCAGAGACGTGTTAGTGTCGGGTGGACATGTTGGTCGACACGATATGTTGCAATGGGCATGTAGCTTGAGACGGAGGGACCAGCCTTCCACGACGGAGCAGCATGTGGAGATTGTGATATGGTGGTTGATGGTCATGGATTGAGATGACTTCTGATTGTTGAGATGAGATGTTGGCACATGGTTGAGGTGTGTGTTAGCACTTGTTGATGTATTGTGGGCAATCATGCACATGGTGATTGATGCACATGGTGGAGTTGACACATTGTTGCGATGGACATGTAACTTGAGTTGGAGGGATCAGCCTTCCATGGTGGAGAGAAGCATGGGGAGATTGTGACAGGTGGTCGATGGTCATGTAAATTTGGCATATGAAATACAGTGGTATGGATTATCTTGGTAGCGGTTGGTTGCTGAGATGAGACATGGTGGAGATGGAGTCCTACATATGTTGCAAGGATGTTTGCCATATGTGAGGAGAGTTGACATCATGGATATTGATGCTTGGAGGATGGTATGTTGTCGAGGACGACAACGAATTTAGGTGGAGGAGGATGTAAAGCCTTCTTGGTTGTGCGACGGGTGGGCACCAGGTGACTGGGCGCGCGTGCACGATGGGCGTGCGATGGTGCGACGGGCGGGTGTGACTAACCGGACGTGCGATGGAGTTGCGGAGGAAATGTGATGAAACTCATGCAACGAAAGTTCAGAACTTTACGACACTTGGAAAAATGCGATGGATGTTGGGGAGTATATAGCCCATATGGCATAGAGATGTTGGGGGGTTGGCCAATATACTCCAAGCGCTGTGTAGGGGGTGTTTAAACATGGTTATGTGGTTGGCCCAAGAGCCACCACACCCCACTACCATGCATATATATTCAAGTGTTGAGCATTCATTCAACACATTCGATCATCACCTTTGATCTTCGCTAAGGACTCAAGAGGTAGTGCGCAGAAAAGGGAAGGAGAATGCGCATATCTCATGCACATGTCTCATAGAAGGCTGTACACTTGGAAATATTCTTGGAGTTGGACGAAGGTTGGGCAAGGTGTGCCCGGGTGTACGAACGAGTGCAGATTTGTGTAAGGCTTGAGGAGGGGGTCTTGGTGTGTTGGGTGAGCACTCTCCCACCATGCAAGGTATGCACGAGTGTTGTAAAATGCAGATTTGCCTCTATTGAAAAAATTGGCTATGTATAGACTTGGACTCTGCGAAGTATACTTGAAGCTTGTATTATTGAAAGAATGATTAATATATTGTTGGGAAGACTTGTTCAGGAGTTGCCCCTCCCTTTATATGTTGCAATTGTTGTTCTCTTTTATAATTTCTGATGATAATGAATGAGTATGGGTGTTCATTGTATAAAGGTTATGCATAATAATACTTGGTTGAGAATCACAAACTAAGTAGGAGAAAGTGAATTAGGCGTAGTTCATGTGCACGAGTATTGTTAAAAGGAAAGTTTTTGGTAGTACTGCACCTCGCCGGCACGGTTGAAAGACCACTGTAGGCTTGGGGGCATGACATCCTGTATACAACTTTAATCAACTCCCATTCACTCTTCCCAGAAAAGGATCTCCATTCAGCTTCGCGAGTTGAACTGTACCTCCATCTATAATTTCTTTGATAATGTATAGCCCTAGCCAATGCATACGAAATTTCCTTGCAAACTTAGTGAACTTACTATCATATAACAATACCAGATCGTTTACCTTGAACATGGGAATCTTTATGTGTCGATTGTGCCATCCTTTTTCACGTTCCTTTTGGACTTGCTAATGGAATCCAGCTAAGAATCAATCCTCTTCAAGCTCCATCAGTTGCGTGAGCCATTCCTCCAAGGATTCACGATCTGCTATACCTGTGAGAGCTGCTATGTGCAGACTAAGCACAATATATTCCATCGGCATTACAAATTCTACACGATATACCAATTTGAATGGCGTTTGTCCTCTTAGCTTCTTTCAAGTAGTCGTCGATGCCCATAGCACTGCAGGTATGCGCACATCCCATTCATTTCACTGTGTGTTGTAGATCTTTGTCAACATGTTCTCAAATATCTTATTAAAGGCCTCAACTGTTCCATTAGCCTATGGATGATACAGTGTGCTCTTCTGATGATAAACCTGTAACTCCTCAATGAATGCACTGATTGTCTCATTTAGGAAGTGCGTACCTCGATCATTCATCAACACCTTCTGGTAGCCAAATCTGTTTAAGACATACTGAAACAAAAAATTTACTATTGTAGCCCTTTTGCAATCCTTAAGTGCTTGTGCCTCTTCTCATCTGGTTAGATATTCCATCGCAATGATGATGTAGTGCCCACTAGTTTTCTTTCCTAGGGGTCGAATCGGCCCAATGAAATCAATCACCCATTTTTCAAATGGCTACAAAGATAGTTGAGGATTCAATGGAAATGCATCCCTCCGTGATGGTCTGATGGTTCTTTGACATGCATCACACACCCTACAATAAGCTTTGGAATCTTTATGCAATGTGGGCCACCATATACTTGCGTGCAAAATATTTTGTGCAGTCTCCTTTCCTACATAATGTCCTCCGGCAACCCCTCCATGCAGTTCAGAGACAATGCTATTACTCTCAAAATTTGGCACATATCTTCGTAATATCTCGTATGCACCCATCTTATACAGATGTCTCACAATCACTGAAAAGTTGTCGTGCACACTACCAATTCCTTCTTTTGCTGACTCATATACCCTTCCGGTGCAATCCTCGTAGTCAAAAGGTGGATGATATCTGCAAAATGATTATTCGCTACACGCACCATGAAAAGTTGCGCATCTGACAATCCTCCCTCCAAATTAGTAGGTTGCTCTCCTATTTCGATCTACAACAGATGGTCAGGTCCTGCATTCAACCTCCCTAGCTTCGCAATGACCTCAAGGTCATATTCCTAGAATAGCAGGAACCGTCGGGAAATCTTCCCCCCAACACAGGCTTATTGACTAGGTATTTCAAGGTAGAATGATCTGTGTACATCTTGAAATGTTTACCCAACAGATAGTGCCTGAAATTTTGAAGCACGTACACCATAACCAATCCTTTGCACTTTGTCATTGAGTAATTCTTCTCAGCCTTTGATAATTTCCTACTTGCAAAGGCTATTGGATGGTCCAACTCTCCTTCACTGGCCTATGTTAGTACTGCACCCAACGCAATGCAAGAAGCATTGACATGTACACAGAATTCCTTCTTCCAATCAGGTAAGAACAAGGTCAGTGTGGTGACCATCATCTCTTTCAACACGTCCAAGTTGCACTGACATTCTTCATCCCAATAGAATGTAACATCCTTCTTCAACAGTTTCTCCATGGGTGTAGTAATCTGAACATAATCCTTGATTAACTTCCTGTAATATCCTTTATGTCCTAGTGTTGCACGCAACTGCTTAATGCTCCTTGGGGCCTCCAAATTTGATATCACTACAATCTTTGTAGGGTCCACCATCAATCCTTGCTTGCATACCATGTGACCTAGCAAAATCCCAAAGGGGACACAGAGTAAACACTTCTTCAGATTCAACGCCATCTGGTAGCTACAACACGTATGCAACATCAAGCGCAAACTTTCTACATGGTGCTTCACTAACCCAGACACTGTCGAATCATCAAAGTATACTTCCAAAAAGTTATGAATAAAATCCTTGAACGTCACTATGACTACATGAGAAAATATTGTAGGTGCATTCTTGAGCCCAAACAACATCATAGTGTATTGAAAACAATCCCATTCCATTGCGAAGGTTGTTTTTCTCCTATCCTCTGGTGCAATCTTGATCTGATGGTACCCTGAAAATCCATTAGTGAATGAGTAGGCCTCCTGCCCTCCAATGTTTTCTAATACCTCGTCTGTAAATGATGTTAGGAATGGGTCATGGATGCAAGAATCATTAAGCTTCCTCAGATCTACACAAATCCTTGTTTCATTCTTCTATTTCTTCTCCTGAACCACCATCGACATCACTTAATCATATTCTTCCACTGGTTCTATGATGCCTGCTGCGAACATCTTATCTAATTCCAAGCAAACCTTTTCCTTATACTTAGGATTCAACTGATACAACCTCTTCTTAATAGGCTTCACGTCTGACTTTAGAGTGATTTTCATAACACCCAAGTCTCCTATTATTCCCTTCAAGTCCGAAAACTTGGTAGGGAATAGATCTTGATATTTTCAGAGTAACTTAGTGACCTTGTCCATAGTAGCATCGTCCCAATAATCCCCAATTTTTGCAAAATTTGGTTCTACTTTAGTCCCAATATTCACTTGCTTGGTTTTGAATGGCACGGTGATGTTCGGGTTCTCTGTTTGTGGACCCTTGATTTTGCAATGCCCTTCAGCCTCTTGAATATTAATATTTATTAGATCATTGTCCTCCCCTTCAGTTGTCACATTATAACACTCCAGCGCATGGCACAGTTGGGTGCTCCAGTCTGGTTGGACCCATTCTAGAGGTGCTTGCAGTATTCTAAAGATCACTACCTTAACCTCTTGCATGGCTTCATCAATGCTCTCGAACCCATCTTCATAACTGAAGGTCATTAAGAATCCTTCCCTTAATATATCCCACTCCGCGGTGCCATGGCAGAGCTCTGTCTCCAAATACTAGTTCATGGTGATTATGCCTAACGTATGCCAAAGCAAGTGTACCCATATCATTTAGTCCACTTGCTAGGTGATCTCGTCAGTTAAACCATCATAATAAGGTAAATTTCTTACCTTTGACGAAACATAATGCATTGATTTAGTCATCATATTGCGGTGAAGTGTAGATACTTCATGCAACCGATTCTTCTAATGCTCCAACTCTTCATCTGAATCAGAGGTGCAAGAACCCTCCCGATCCCCTGCAATCCACCCATCTGTTTTCAAATTGATGCAGTCTTGATTTCATGATATGATTTTTTACATCTGGTCTAAGTCATCTTCACTTTCCTCATAATGGTGGACCAGTTCAGTGTATCGCGACCCTTCTATAGGGTCCAATAGTACTACAAATCGAAGCTATTTATTTTCTAGCAACATTGTCTACTTCCTCAAGTTGATCACCCCATTAATTTTAATGGCCTAGTCTGTTAGTTCCAGTCTTCGCAGCCTGTCACCAGGGATCAACATGAGCTCTTACTATGTCTAGTTTTGTTAGATGTTTTGCACATGATTTTTAGCACAAAACATGTGACAAGTGTATCCATCAAAAGAAGCTCGGAAAAATAATTCCAATGGTATATCACATTCCTGTAACCGGCTCTCGGATTAGAAGATATGATCAAAATGAATGAGTGATTCTTGGTTATGCATGTTTTGAGGTCAGTCGCTACGCACAATGACAATTTTAGTACAAAATCAGTTTGTGAAATAATGATATAGAATTTTTCAAAAGTGAAAGAGGTTTTTGTTCATCACATACCAAAAAATAAAAACCTCCTTCAATTTATGCACAGGTACTACTATGTGGGAGATATAAAATGATATTTGGAGCTTACATTAAAACAAAGCAAAATTTTCATAGTTTTTTACTGTTTTAGTCATTTTAGTGTGGGGCCATTTTACAACATATGGAAAGTAATTTTGCAAAAATCAAGGAGTATTTTGTTAACCACAAGCCTTATAAAAAATAATCTTTCATTTTATTCACAGGTGTCACAAATTGGGATATGTGACTAGATCTTTACAGCTCATTTTCACAGATTTAAATTTTTAATGATTTTCTATTTTAGAGATGATTTTGTGGAACAGATTGCGCACAAGTGGAAATGAATTTCCCAAATTTGAGAGAGGTGTTTCTCCATAATGACCTTATCTACAAAAACCTCTTTCAGTTTTGTAACAGGTGCTATGGTTTAGGAGATACGAGTTCATCTTCAACACCTATTTTCCATTCGGCCCAAGTTTAATGTAACTGATTCTATTTTGAAGAAAATGGTTGAGCTCAATTCCCTTAGTACAAGGATGAGAAAATGTATATATCTTATGAATTTCATAGTGTAACGGTTGGATTTTGGTATAAGGTTGGACTTTTGGGAAAGCTTGGAGCTTTATTCTATACTCATTTGAGCAGTTTGGCAAAGGAATAGACCAGGGTTTGCAGCACTTTATGGGATTCTTGTGGCAACATGATTTGGTATTGTGTTTCTTCTGTAATTTCAAGTTTACATGTGTTTTATGTATGCCATTATCTCTCTCTATTCATCTTAACTAAATGAAACAATGATAAAGGTAGAATTCATTGATTTGCAGTGCTCTACCTAGGGTTTTGTTTAGTTATTTATGTTTTCAGCTGTTTGAAGAGGATCCCTGAGACTTTCACGCCCTCCTCAACTCCTCACTAGTCTTAAAGCTCTCCATCTCACTCAATTTGAAGTACCAAACCATTTGTATACCTCGACCCATAGAGATATTTGCAAAACTAAGCCTCATTCCCCGGACCCAAATCTGCCTTTCACATTAGAGCCAACAAAACATCATCAAATTCAATCAAACTCTTCTGAACACATACCTAGCTTAAAATCAGTCTTCACATCAAGTCATCTCAAGCCTCATTGATCATATTTTGCTAAGATTGACAAGGAGAGATCCCTCCCCCGACCTGGTAGGGCTAGCTACCAGGTTAAGCATGGTTTGATGTTACCCTAGATCCTACCTTTCTTAGCCTGGGGTAGATTTAGGCATTAACATAGTGGCGACCATACTAGGGAACAAAATTCGATTTGTTTTTTAGTGTTCTTTGCTTTATAAACTATAGACGGAGCCTGAAGTTAGCCAGGCAGCCTTCGAACTACTCTTGCTCTACAAGTGCATAGTAGATGAATGCTGCTTCAGTCAATCTCCGGTTTAGTTTATGAACTGAACATCTAACTTGCAAATTGCCCCAGTACATTAAACTGGGTAAGAGGTAGGGAAAATTTTAAGAACCCCCCCTCAATTTATAAGTATAATAAATGGGCGAATCTCCATGGTATATAGGAGAAATGGAAGGCGATTTTATTAATAATATAATATGTATATATAATTTTTTGGCGAATCTCTCACCAGGCATGGCCAATATTTTGCTCAATTATAAAATTTTGTAAGATCCTGGTATTACCATGGGTTATCATAAACCTAGAGCTTAAAAATTACTATTAGTAATTTATAAAAATTAA
>APFE031131250.1:148670-216776 GCA_000404065.3 Pinus taeda
ATATATAGTTATATATAGGATAAAACAAAATAAATAAAATGAAAATGGAAAAATGAAACATTTTAAATTCTCAAAGTTTATGAGTAATATAGGGTAGATGTATTACAAGATTTATATTTAGAAACTTTTAAATAAGAGAGTTTTATGTTTATGGAATTCATTAACTAGTATTTGTTTCGAATTTTAGTTAAATGACTAAGTTTTAATGTGAAAGGACTCTTTTTAGTTTGATTAAATGAAGTTATATGAGTGAAAATTGGTGAGGTGAACCCTAAAGAGAAGGGTATTAATAAAGGGCTTGACTCATAAGGATATAGTCAACAAAAGAGGTTAGAAGTAACATAAAATGTGACTAATTAGTTTGTTGACTACAAATTTTTTGTTTTGTTTTGTGACTAGTGGAATTGACAATTAGGATAATTTAGTGGAATTGACAATTAGGATAATTTTGTGTTTGTGTGACATGGGGTTGATCCATCCATTACCACTATAACCACTATGTGCATGGACATAGGTTGGTCATGGTCATGGAATTTTCCATGATTTTTCCAAAAACAGATTTCACCAATTTCCATTTTTTATAAAAATGATTCGCCCAAATTTTACAATTTACATTTATTTTACCCTGAAAATCGCCAACATTATATAGAGAGTGTATATAAAATCATTATAAATTTAAATAATTTTACAAATACATCAATAAATTTTTTATAGTTTTCATATTAAGGACTAGTAAGATTGATCAATGTTTTTAAAGTTCAAGATAATCTTCCATCTTTAAAATTTTCCCTGGTAGTGGTTTCAATCAATGACCTCATAATATTAACATAAAATGTTTGCCCCAATGTTCTATAGCTAGAGGGATGTTAACGAAAACTTGTTGGTATCAATCATGATGGTTGAATATTTAATGATGTGAGATTCTACCAATAGAGCCAAAACCCGATCAATGTAAGTTGTCATCAACAATGGAAACCATAAATCTCATTAATCCCAAAGACATCTAGTTAGACCTAGCTTCTTAGTAACAACCCCTAAAACATGTAATTGGTAGTTAGGTTGTTTTTTATATGAACTTGTTCTTGTTGTAGGTAGATTTTAAAACAAAAATAGTTCTATAAAGGTTATTTATTTAATTAGTGAAAATATAGGATTGTCATAGTTGCCACAGGGGTCATACTTAAGAGGATGGATATGATAAAGAGATGAAAGGATCAGTTTTATGATGAAATTTAAACATAACAAAAATGGTTAGGTTTATAATAATTTTTATTTTGTTGAGTAAATACGTATTTTTAACTTTTACATGTGAAGGAGATGTGCTTCTATTTCATCTCAATATTTCAATATAACTCAATTCTCAATTGATAGGGGTAATAGTCATTACTAGCTATTATACATAAATGTGAGCTAAATCATCACCATTATTCAAAGAAAACCACACCATTCGAAATAATCCACTGATGCTTTATGAGGGGTAAGGATTTCGACCCTACCAAATTCCTCTAGGTTCTAAGCCTTTTATTTTTTTTCCTTACATCCATAGAAGATGATGTATTAGCCAAGTAGGAGCAATTTTAAGTTATACTCCAAGACCAATATTTTCTATGACAATGGCTTCTTTTTTAGGAAAGTTTTTTTTTTTTAATGCTGAAATATTTTATTTTGTCTCTATCAATATAGATTTTGCATCACCATAGTAAGAAGAATACGAATTTAGTAGAGCTTAGTTTCATGACCTTGGGAATGATTATGGACGAATAAGTATTTGAGCAAAGATTTTTTGAAAATTGGATTTAATCATAGGGGTGGGGAAGATTTCAACCCTAACCTAAAAGGTTTTTATAATATTATTATTTAAAAGGAGGGAAATTATAGCTAAGGAAGAGATTTTCCATAATTTCTTTAAGATTGTATATTTAAAAACTTGTATATCTTTTCAATTATATACAAAACTATTTGACAAAAAATTCTATGACCTGTCACAATCAATGGCTCATCCATAGAGAGATTTTGTTGCTTGTGTTTTCAGATAATGTGAGGTTTGTAAGAGCATTTGTTTTGTTGAGTAAATACATAAATTTAACTTTTGCATATGAAATAAGGATATATGGTTCTTTTAAGCATGAATATTTTAATGATGAGAATACATATCATAACTCAGTTGTCAACCAATAATGGAGATAGACATCACTAGTTATTATCCATAAATGTAAGCTAATTCATCACCATTATTTAAAGAAAACGATGCCACTTGAAATAACCCATTGGTAGACTTTCTCTTCTACCAAATTTCTCTAGGTCCTAGGCCTTTAATCTGTCTCCTTACATACATAGAAGATATGTTATTAGCTAAGCAAAAATAATTTTAAATCATACTCCAAGACCAATTTTTTGTGTAACTTTCCCATAATTATAGCACCCAAAAAACTTTCCCATAATTCCCTTACAATTACAGATTTAAAAAATTATATATCTATTCAACTATATACAAAACAATATATTACCTATTACCAAAAAAAACTCATCTATATAGTTATTTTGTTTTCAATTATTTTACATACAACTTGGGTTTTCATTGTAAATAAGTTTTCACTGTAACTACAATATGATGACATTCACTCTCACTTTTAAATTCTCATTTTCCTTGCATGGTTTATTTTCACTAAGTTTTCTATTAGAGTTTGTGATTAGTATTGAAAATGTTCTATATTATGTATAAATCTATTATTTCCCTATGTTGTTTTTTCCCTTTGAAATAGTATGTATTTAGTTATCAAGTTTGGGTTTTAGTTCCCCTTCAACACACTTAAATGAGCATTCAATCTTCCTCAAATCAGGTTTGCAGAAAAACTGGTTCCCTTCGGTGATACTCTAATCTTCAAAGGCCGAGGAATTTGTCTCATAACGTTTCACAGTAATGGCAGCTCCATTATCTCCCGGCACCAGCAAACTTTTATCAAGACAATGTTAGCAAGATTGTGCGACAACATTATTTTCTTTTTATGTAATGAAATTTACAATGATGATGAATCAATAGTACTCACCACTTAATCTGTGTTATTGTAAACAGTATATGGTTGTTGACAGAGATTGAATTGAAATGTATGAGGAAGACGTTTAAAGAAGTCGACACGGCTTTAACTGTACTCCATGGGACAGAGATAGGGACGATGAAAAGGCTTCCGAGAAAACCGAAAAAACTTTTCAACCATTTTGTGCCGATTTTGATGTCTTTTCAACCATTTTCTGTACCATCACACCGCCACAATCGAGTGAAGATCACGAGCAATATGAAGTTGCGGGTCAAAACTTCAATCTGCCACCTTTACATGATAGCTCCTCTTATTTGTTTTGAACAAATTTAAATAATGATTTTCATGAATCTGCTGAATCTGTGAACTGAGACGTCAAAGAAACTGATTTAGAGTACTGTGCATGCATGATAAAAAGTTACAACGAAGAAACTGATTTAGAATATAGTGCATGCATGATACAAATATTAAACATTTGTTTTCCAGATTTTGTTTTTTGTTTACTACATGGTAACTTATTTTATGAAGCTAAAAGGAAAAAAATTGTCTTTCTTGCCTTTTACTCAGGACGACCATTATATAAATCATAATGCTCTTTCTTGTATTTATTATTTTTTCTTTTACCAACTACTTAAATCATATATATGGTTTGCATTTTATTTCTTAAGTGTTTATGATATTTTATTTTTTTCTTTTTTTTTTAAATTATTAAATTAATTATACAAACATTATTTATATTCATTGATATAATTAATATAATTTCAATTTTCAATTTAGATTTAAATTGATTTCACAATTATTTTACATAAAATAAAATACTTTTCATACCTTTTATGATAGGTTTCTTTTTGCAATATTTTTAATTAAACTTACTATATCACATATTATGATCATCTTTAATTTAGTTATATGATTTTTGTTTAAAAAGAATAAAACTTTCAAACGGGTTAAAAAAAATTATAACTTCAATCAAAATTGAAAAATCAAATACCCAATAATTTTTTATTATAGTAATAACACTTTTCAGTTATATCATTTTTTATAGTAGATTAATATTATTTTAATGTTTTATATCTTTGAGATTATTATATATAAATAATAATAATTTTAACTAATAATAACGAAGGAAAAGGTTGGAAGTTCATCTGTCTAACCAGAAATGTATGTATTAAACACCGCATTAAGTTTTTCATGTTTTTCAGCACTTCAGCGTTAAGCTCTATATATAGCGAGGGCTTCAAATATAGCAAAGGTAAACACCCGCTGAAGTTTTTCATGCTTTTCTGCACTTAAAGTAGTTTAAAGCAAATCACAAGCGCTGTGGACTCTCAACGACTTACCATGGTTTACTCTATTTATATAATTAGTTTTCTTCCACGTAAATGTCCATGTTTTCTTCTGGTTTGTTTTTAGTAATTCGGCTGGTTCTACGATAGCCTCTTCGCTGGACATAGGTAAGTTGTGGTAATGTGGCTGTTTTTTTATAGCCTTTCGTAAGTTGGAATTTGAACTACAACCCTTGACATAGGCAAGTTGGGTTTGAACATGTAACATGCACAAAAATGTAATTAGGGATTTGAACATGGAATCCGTATAGCTTATATATTATTTAATTAATTAAAAATTTATATATTATAATTTTTTTTTTTTTTATATCAATAATTTATTAAAATATTTAATTAAATTATAATATTTTTTATATTTAAATATTATTTATTAATTAAAAATAAAATATTATATTTATATTCTTTTTGAGAGTTGCATTCAAGTTTTTCATATATTTGAATTTTCAATTTTTACTTTATATTAAATATATAATGTTTTTTTTGTTTATTAAGTTTCACTTTATTGTAGTTTATTAATATACAGTTAAATTACATTTAATATTTTATAATTTAAAAAATAATATATACTAAAATTAATATTAATTAATATAATTTATTATTTTTTAATTAAAACATATATATTTAAATTGTATTTTATTATAAAATTTAGTTAAAAATGTATAGTTCTTGGGTAATTGTTTAGAGAAAAACTAAGCCCCTATTTATTATCTCAAAAAAAGAGAAAGTGTATCTAAAAACACATTATATATTTATCTTTATTGATTACTTTAGCTAGAGGATACTTATCTTGAAACGATGCTATAGATTCATGGTTATTTCAACAATTTCACTAGGCGAGCTTTTTTTAGCTTTAAGCTTCGATTTGTTTTTTTAAAGTTAATGGTCTTGAGAGAGAAGCCCTCAACCTTTGCATCCTAAGACTTGTTTTAGTGTCTACATCTACAACAACCAAAAGCCCAATACCAAAGACTCTCTTTCATAATATGTCCAACTTGTTTTCAAAAATTGAAAGAGCATTTAAGATGGTTTTTATGCCATCTAAGTTTTTGGATTAAGCCACTATGTTTTCTACATTCATTGGAAATTTTGAAAATTTTTGGTTTCCTTGTTATTAAGTATCTTGTCTTTTACTAGGAATGTGTTATCTTACCTCTCACTAAAAATATGGTATAGTTTAATTTTTTGAGAATTTGTGTTTCTTATTTCTACTTGTAGCTCATTTAACAACAACAACTTTTAAAAGTTTTGAGAGATGTACTTGTTTATGAAAAGAAAATTCTATCTTTACAAATTCAATTACTAACATTTATAAAAAAAAATTATAGATAAGCTATTTGTTTAAATTTGAACTTATAAATAATCCCACTAAATAATATTAAATTATTTAAAATTTATAAAATATACATACAATTTCAATATTTTAAAATAGGTAATAATATTAATTATTTAATATCATTACTATATAATGATTTAATATTTAAATATTCCTTTAAATGATTTATAAAAAAAGTGAATTTAAGAAATATATTAGGGTCTAAGTTAAAATTAAGTTATCTTACAAATAAAATTTGGTTGATGAATAAATTGGTGCATTTAAAATGAATGATATCATCAATTATTTAATATTATATGTCATTGATTGGAAACAAACTATAAATTTATTTGAAACAGAACTTATGTTAATGATCAGTTTTTTATATTATTATTTTAAAAAAGGAATATGATTTTTTATATTTAACAAAAAAATTATGATTTAAAAAAATTAAATTAGGTAAATAGAATATAATAATCCATATATCTTTATAAAAAGTAAAAAGTTAATTCTTATACAAAATGTAATAATTTTTTTAATTTGGGGATTAATAAGTTTGAGGAAAAGTCGTTCAAAGGAATCAATTCTCAAAATGTAAATTTTTTTTAGTATAAAATTTGAGGAAATTGTTGCATCTCTAGAGATTTGATTCTTCTTTGCTCTTGGTAGATCCTAACTTAAAATGGATCTATACTAGTTTTGAGTAGTGCACTAATAAAATGTTTTAAATAAAAAAAATATATCCCCGCTTGTTTTATACAACATATATGCACTCCACATTGAAATATATGATTTATGATTGACATTCTCCACATTGAAATGTTAATACATGCCCCTTCATGTACAACATATATGCAATCCACATTGAAATATATGTTTTATGATTGACATTCTCCACACTGAAATGTTAATACATGCCCCTTCATGTTTGGAAATACAGAAGATATATCCTAAATTAAAGTAACCTAGATGCATCTTAACTTGAGATCTACTAAGCTGAGAGAGGCATGGAATTTCTGGATATGCAAACCTCTTTTTAAGTGGAAATCTAGAGGAAATATTTGCACCTCTATAGATTTCATTGCTGGTGGTTCTTGGTATATCCTAAGTTAAAATGGACCTATGTTGGTTTTGAGCACACAAATACAATGTTTTAAATACAAAAATTCACTTCACATTGAAATATTAATTCAATTTACATTCTTTACAGTAAAATGTTAATACATTCAACCTAGTATTTAGAATAGAGAATATATATCCTAATATACACAAACGTTGATCCATCTTAACTTGGGATCTACCAAGCTCCCAAAGGGATAAAATTTCTCAAGATGCAAACCTCTTTGTGAGTGCAAAAGCTTTGTAGCTCAATAGATTTGATTACTCTCGGATCTGAAATTAAGATGAATCTATGTTGGTTTTGAGTACCACACAAATAAAATGTTTTCAATACAAACTTTTTCTATTTTCATATCTTTATATAAGATATGAACAATCTCCTTCTAAGTGAAAAACTCAAAGAAAAATTTGCAAGTACACATTTAATTTCTCTAGACTCTTGGTAGATCCTATGTTAAGATGAATCTATTTTGGTTTTGACCAACAAACTAAAGAATTTTGTGGAAATTTAGAAAACTCATAAAAAGACCAAAAACGAATTTTCAAATTCCAAGACAGTTAAGCAGTTGTCTTCTCTCATTTCCCTAAAGATAAAGAGCTCTTGTGGGAAAATGAGGGGTTAGAATTTGAAAGGAAGCAAAACCACCTTGCGAGAGAGAAGTATGTAAACATGAATAGGAAGATGTGAAGCTAAGGAAGGACACTACCTAAAGAAGGTTTCTTGAGTTGGAATGGAGCTAGTGGATAAAGAAGGACATGCCTAAGGAAGGTTTCTTGAGTTGGAATGGAGCTAGTGGAAAACTTGGAGATAGACGAAAGTCTGCCTATTCTAGGCTGGACTGAGTTAGGCTGGACTGAGTAAGTCTTGATGCCGGTGAATTAAACTAAAAAGGGTTGTTTTAATTAAAAGGGTTGTTGTCAATTAAATTGAGAAGCTTGGGGGAGACAAGACGCAATTTCCAGCTTGGTTAGAAGGGTGGAGCGGTCTTTCTAGAATTGAGTTTCTTGAACGACTGCAAATTAACTCATATAAGTGTATTTTATAGTCATTATATTAACACCTCTCTATAAAAGTTATGAACACTGTAATGAAGTAAAGTAAATCTGTAAATCATAGTTACCAAGTTTGGTTGTATTAGCAAAAAAATTCGGAAATATGGCGAATAATTCGTCAGTTTCCAATTTGGTAAGGGTTAGTGTTGAATGATTTTGGTCAAAGCTTTCTATCAGTTATGTCCAGCGACCACTGTCCAGCGTCCACTCTGCTGTGTAGAATAATGAAGCGCGGGCTCTGTGTAACCATGGGAACGTTGACAAATCCCTGCTCAATAAAATCATAAAGTAAATAGAGTTTTACCAATAGAAATTTGAGAATTGAAAACTAATGCAGCTATCTTTAATTCTAATTTTTTTTAGTTTTTATAATATTTTTACATGGATACTTTTTTATATTAATCATAAAACTGGGAAAAATATAAACAATAATTTTTATCAAAAACAAAATAAAAAACAATGATTCTTATATTATAAAAAAAGACAACGCTATTAAATTTCTCTATAAAATGTTAAATATTGTTAACAATTTAATTAGAAAATTGATTATTTTAATCTTAGTTTGACTTTGGTATTTCATTATATATTATTTACAAATTGTTCTAGCACATAATATGGTATAATCCAAAACAAATTGCTGATGCTAAAATGTAAATTTTTTATTGAATAATTAATTTTATTAAGAATAAATGAATATTTCCATTAACATTAAATAATATAAATAGCTCCTATACATAGAAACATCATGTCATTCAATTGTTTTAAATGAAAGGTGAGTTAGTAATTTTTATATAGTTGCAACTGAAAAAAAATATAACTTCTATCTTAATAAAAATTATGAAATAATAAACTTGGTACCTCTTTTATAAAAAACAAAAAACCTAATTTCTATATTTGTAAAAATTATAAATGGAGAAATTTCAGTGTTAAAGGGATAATTAGTTAGAAATTTCTATATAATGGCAAATTGCAAAATAAAAAGGATAACTTCTATCTTAAAAATAATTATAAAATAGTAAATCTTTGCAAATTGGTAACTCTTATTAAAAAAACAAAAACCATAACTTCTATATTGGAAAAAATTATAAAATGACAAATTTAAGTGTTAAATGGATAACTCTTATAAAAAAAATTAGAAAAATGATAAATCAATATTAGAAAAAATTATAAAGGATATAAAACGGTAAACTTTCAAATCCACAACTTTATACAAAAAAAAATAGAAAAATAGTAACTTCTATATTACAAAAAATAATAAAAAGGCAAAATTGAGTTTACAATGGATAAGGCTTATGAAAAAATAGAAAAAAAAAAGGATATATTCAATATTAAAAGAAAAGAAAAGTAAAGAAAATGGAAACCTTAGTCGCACTTGCAAATGTATCTCATATACAAAAGCATAGAAAAACGACAACTTAGATTGAACTCTAGTTTTAAATGTATCTCATATACAAAAGCATAGAAAAACGACAACTTAGATTGAACTCTAGTTTTATGTGTTGTGACTCGTATTATTAGATTTTACTTTTACATGTTTTTCTAGTCTGCAATAATAATTAATTTGATGCATTTTGATCTTCATTATTTCTAAGCTTTTTTAGAGAGAAAAGGTCTATAACATTTTAAATAGGAGAAATTAAAGTTGGAAATAAGTAAACATAAATATACTTTAGAGAAATATTTAATGAATTTTGATATAATGATTGTTTAAAAAAAAAAAAAAATTAAGTGTAAGATATATAATGTGGAATTTTTTTCCCTAGTATGCAATCGAATTCAAATTCGAATTTGGTAGCTATGCTGTAAATGATGATGATAGTAAATTTGTATTCAAATAATAAATCAGAGTTGTGTATGTTATTTCAAATAAATATTTTTTGGAATAGTTGTATGATTAATCGTGAAGGTTATGGAAGTTAAGTAAGTGAATGAAATTAGAATCGTTCTTCCTATCAAGATTAACCTATAATGAAGGTTTGTCGTAGGAAAAACAAGTACTGCAATAAAATAATTTTAGTCGCAGAGGCATTTACCGACCAAGGGACAAACACTGTGGTGAATCTTGGTAAAGCGAGAGCTAGGGCAGTGAAGACACCAGTGAATTCTTGGCTGGTTTAGTGAGTTACTGAATCTAAAAATTCTATTTAAAAAGAAATAACCAAGACTTGACTAAGTAATACAACAGCAATTTCTAGTGGAATGGTAGGGTTATCCTGATTAACATACCAAAGTATGTTGGCTAGCGCAGTCCCGAACCACATGCATGTACATAAACAAAAGAAAAACTAACATTCTCGTGGGCTGAGCAAAGACTGAAGGAGCCCAATTTCACATCACCTGAGAATTATTACTGTAATCTAACAAATGGGAACTGGAGAAAAAAAATAAATAAACCCATTTAGAGGAAAACCACAAAACAAGAGTGTTACTACACAACAACAAAAACAATGTAAAGACCAAATAGGATAAACCTGAGAGCATGAAATTTTTCTAAAACTGATAAGTATTTTCTGTAAAAGAACCATTTCATTGAATTCCATTAGTTTGAGGCAAGCCATCTTGTCCGCGGCAATACCGCGATGAAAAGAAAGAAAATATAACTACGCAGGAGCAGGGATATAGCAACAGCAATCCATGTAAATTAATGTAACTACTAAAATCAACAATTCAGTTGACAATAATATATATAAACAAAAACTTATTTTTATATTATAAGCAGCAAGACAGTTATAAGTATCTTCAGTACTGAAAGAGAGGTTTTGCAAAATAACAAGTGGTATGTATTCCCGATAAATAAAACACAGACCTTTTGGAAACAGAGGTAAATCTCAATATCCCAAGACTTTAAATATACAGCCGCTTAGCATCCAAACCCTAACCCTGAGCGGTTCCTAGAATGGAAATACTACACAAAAATAAATATGACTAAAAAAGCTTGGCACACTGTGGTGCAGGGCCATGCTCTATTCATCATATAGTCGAAGGTCTGGTCTGGAAGGCTGACCGAACCTGAGAACAAAGTAGGTACCTGGTTAGGTCGACGTGGCAAGCTTTCACAACGTCTATTGAAGAATTAAAGTATTGGGTCAGTTCATAATCCGCCTGCATCTAAGGAAAAAGAAAGACAACCAAATATAAATGAGAAAGGAACCCTGAAACCCAGTAAATAAGCATATAAGTAAAATAATAATAGAGAAATGAAAATAATAATAGAGAAATGAAAGGAAGTTGAAACATGTCTTTTCTCATATCTACTCACTTTCATCTACTAGCCCAAAGTAAATATGAGCTAAAGGGATACTATGACATGACTCAACCTCCTAAATGACTTTAAGGAAATGGACTCGACAAAACAAAACACCCAAGAACCAAACAACCATTAGAGTTGTCTAACCGTTGAGATAACTTTCTTTTTTAGTGACCTAGACCCCTAGTCACTCCCATGACAAGGCCTCCAAGTGACTCTAACCCTCTAGTCGCTCCCACAGGCTTACTTCCTACTGACTGTAGTCTCTTTCAGGCAATTATGTGCAAGCAACTGTGAGCTTTAAGCTACTTTGTAGTCTCTTTCACTCAATTATGTGCAAGCAATTGTGAGCTTTAAGCTACTTTCTCAGGGCT
Source organism: Pinus taeda (assembly GCA_000404065.3). Classification (NCBI taxonomy): domain Eukaryota; kingdom Viridiplantae; phylum Streptophyta; class Pinopsida; order Pinales; family Pinaceae; genus Pinus; species Pinus taeda. The sequence goes on from APFE031131250.1 coordinate 160,157, forward strand.
AGGATCGTGACCCCTTCCCAAAACTTGATGAAACTTCGAGAAATGATAAATAACACACAAACAAAGCCTCTAACACAAAACTAACTTAAGGATGTTAGGAAAAATATTGAGAGGGGTGAGAAGGGGAGGTGAATCAATACTTTTCACACCTTCAATTTCAATTTCTTATTCTAATTAATATATGTGATTGCTGTAAAGGAAACTAGTGTATGTACACAACTGTTACTACAGAAACTCACATATATCTAGATAAATTATTTGATCATTTGTAAAACATTAATCAATGCACTATTATTCCATTATTCTTCAATTAATTAGTAAGGATGAGTGGTTAAGAAGAAGATAGAACAATAACACACACAACATATATCTAGATAAATTATTTGGTCATTTGTAAAACATTAATCAGTGCACTATTATTCCATTATTCTTCAATTAATTAGTAAGGATGAGTGGTTAAGAAGAAGATAGAACAATAGCACACACAACCATATGAACACCGAAATTTCTAAGTGGAAACCCATTTTGGGAGAAAACCACCATTGTTATTGTCTTTGTCTTCTTCTTTTATTAAAAATAATCTTATTACAATTTCGTACTAGTGCAAACTTTAACCAATATGCAGGCTCCTATCTGCAAAACGCTACAACCTTTTCTCGTTTTCCAGCTCCTACTCGATGGGAGCTACAACCCCCTTTTATATTGTTTCAAGTTCGATCCACTGTCAAAAATTTAATATCAACTACTCAAATACTGGATCATAAAATCACATAATATACTATGCATCCCTTACTGTCTCATATGCATGTTAGAGTATCATTAACACCACAAATCTATCACACTTAGATATTTTTAATAAGCAAATCAAGCAAGTACATATGATACCATACTTAAGACTTTTCCAGATTTGTGCCTTTTCCCTACTCCTTAGTGCACACCTGTTTCAGATCAAATCATTCATAGAAAGCATAGAAATTGCACACCTAACACTTTGGTCTCCATCTCCTTATATATCTTAGGCCTTAGCCAATACCTTAGGTCAATCCCTTAGCAATGTGGATGGTATTTTTTAATGGGATCAAATATATGTTGTCGCACTCATTATTATGGGCCAATACCATGGTGAAAACCCCTTGTATTGACAATACCATGGCGCAAAAACTGTATGCGACTTTTCTTTACCTTACTTGCCTATGTACGCGACCTCTTTCATAGGACCCACGTATACTTTCCAAACTTCACTTTTATCATTCCTCTATTTGAAATGATATTACTTTGCCTATCTCACCTGTAGCATCTGTAGAACCATCATGTTAACAACTTTATAAAGTGGGTTTCCATCAAGGACAATACATTAGTTATAATGGCAACAATCTTACTCTTTGGACTTGATAACAAACACTTTGGTGTTTGGTCACCATTCTCTATAGATACCTATAAACACATCTGTAGACATACCAAGCTTCTCTCCAAGCATTATTCTCCAAACACTAAGCTACTCTCGCCCTTTAACGTCAAGGGAAAACATCTAATCAATGTTGAATGAAGACTTCTTTCTCCCTTTGTAGAGAGGATCATTGTAGGGTTGATCTATTAAACATGAATATGGACCATGCTCCAAGGAAGTACATGACTATATGACTCAACCAGATATGATTGTTCCTATCACCAAGGGCTCATGATTAAATTAATCACCCAACACAGTGGGATTGAATATTTTACTCAACATTACATCAAATGCCAAAAATAATGGGACTACATACATAATTGACTTGACCTTAATAGTCCAAAAATGACTAAGTTTTACAATGATTACATCATGGGTCTTTACATGACTTTTGCAGCAAGAGACATATATGACATTTATGAACAAAATCAAAGTAAGACAATGAGAGTGTTCAACAACCATCATATACCATATAGGCTCTACATCATCATCATGTATCATTACCATAAAGCAAGATAACATAATCATCTTCCAAGCAACATATAGTCATCATCCAAAACTTCAACAAGAAAAGTATCATCAGAAGCATCACCAATCATAAGCATCATTATATAACAAGGAATCCTCAAGAAACCATAATGCCAACAATGTTCTTCTAGAAATGTAGCACATGCTCCCCTTGAACTTGTGCCTACTTATTCACTATCAAGTATGATCACATCAAACTCATTAATTAGTAAGTCAAAACAATAACGGAAACTCGTAACAATCATAAGCCAATATCACTTCTTAGTAGCATCTGAATATCAACAAACTATAACCAACCAATATCAGAACTAGAGGACCAAAGAACAACTAAATGAAATGTGCAAGAACATCTCCCTAAGACTGTCCCTTTGTTTCTTCATCATAGAGAAACATACACCACTATCTAGAACCAAACTCATGTATATACATGACTGTCCTTCATGAGAAATGCGTACAAAAATTAAATTGTAATAATTTTCAGTCTGAACTCCCCTTGAACATGAAAGATCTATCAGAATAATTAACAATGTGATGAGGTAGAGACCAATCCTAGTTTTTGTCTGAGATACTCAAAGGAATCACGTGGAAGTGGCTTTGTAAATATATCTGCAACTTGTTCCTTTGAAGGAACATATTCTAGTTTGACCTTTTTTCAAGAACCTATTGTTTCAGAAAGTGATATTTGATGGGAATATGCTTGATTTTTTAGTGCATGAAAAGTTTTTTCAAAATACTTATGGCACTAGAATTATCACACATAATAGGTATAGGTTAAGGACAAGTCATTTGAATGTCTTCTGATGCTTGCATCATCCATACAGGTTGAGCACAACAATATGTAGCAGCAACATATTCTACCTCAGCAATAGATAAAGTAATGGAGCTTTGTTTTTTGCTAAAACATGATACCAAACGAGGTCCCAAATAAAATGCTCCTCCACTAGTATTCTTTCAATCATTAATATTACATGCCCAATCTGCACCTGTGTAAGAATGAAATTCAAAATATGCATCTTTGGGATACCATAGACAAAAAATTTGAGTTCCTTTTAAATACATGAATATCCTCTTGACTGCATGGAGATGAGCTTCTTTAGGGTTTTCTTGAAATCATCCAACAATCCCAACTACATAATATTTGGTCTCGTGCCTATAATCTACAACAATCTTATGATCATATATTTGTATTGTGGTTGATTTACTTAAGGAGAATCATCATGTGAAATAAGATTGCATCCTATTATCATTGTTGTGCATAGAGGCTTGTAGTCTTGCATTCCATATTTCTTTAAAAGAGGCTTAAGGTACTTGGTTTCTGAGAGAAAGATACCATTATTTGTTTGTTGAACTTGAAGACCAAGAAAGTATGTTAGTTCACCAAGTACAGACATCACAAATTATTTTTGCATAACTGAAGCAAATTCTTGACTCATAGTTTCTAAATTACTTCCAAATATGATCAATCATCTACATAAACAACAACTAATAAAAGTTTATCTGTATTAAATTTTATATATAAGTTGTTATCTATTGACCCCTTTTTGAAACCTTGTTGTTGAAGATACTTGTCAAGAAAAGAATACCATGGATAAGGAGCTTGTTTTAATCCATACAAAGCCTTCTTAAGCTTGAAAACAATATTTTTATGATTTCCTAGAATAAATCCTTCACGTTGTTCAATATGAACTTCTTCTAGATCCCGATTTAGAAGTCCAAATTTAACATCCATTTGAAATACTTTGAAGTTATGAAATCTTGGAAGTGTAAGAAACATTCTTATCACTTCAAGTCTAGCTACATGTGCAAATGTTTCTTCAAATTTTATTCCTTCCTGTTGATCGTAGCCTTTGGAAACAAGTCTTTCTTTGTTTCTAATCACTTCTCCATTTTCATTTAGTTTGTTTTTGAACACCCATTTTATCCCAATAATATTTTTATCATGAGTTCTTGGTACTAACTCCCATGTATAATTCTTTTCTATTTGATCAAGTTCCTCATCCATTTCCTTAACCCAACATTCAACTTTGCTTGCTTGATTTACTTTTTTAGGTTCAATTGTAGATAGTAAGGCTACGTAACTGGAAGTTCTAACAAGTGTTCTTCTAGTTTGTACTAAAAATTCCTTTTCACCTGGAATTTGAGATTCCAGATGATTTTTTTTAAACATACCTTGATAGTCTTTTTTGATTCTTTTGTGCTTTCAATTCCTTCTTTTGGTGCTTCATTAGTTCCCTCTCCTATATCCTGTTGGATTGTTGGAGAAACAAGTTATTCATAATTTGGTGCTTCTCTTTTGGTACTTGTGGATGCTTCATCAATTACAACATAAATGCTTTCAACAATCTTTTGAAGCCTTTTATTGTAGGATTTATATCCTTTTCTTCTAGAGGACTATCCAAGGAGAATTCCTTGACCAGCTCTAGATTCAAACTTTCCAAGCTTATCATCATTATTGTTTATGTAGCATTTTCTTCCAAAAAACCTAAAATGTTTGATAGATGGAGCCTTACCAAACCATATATCATAAGGAATTTTATCACTATTTACCTATTTATGAGCTTGGTTGAGGATATTGACAGTTGTATGTGTTCCTTACCCCAACAAGGTATGAGGCGCTCGAGACTCATCAAGCATGGGATGTGACATTTGTTGGATTGTTGATCTAGGTGTATATTGGTCGACACCCACCTATTCCACTTGGAACCCCACCATTATTTCTTTTAGTTTTTCAATTTCCTTAATTGTAGCACAATTTACTATTTTTGGCAGTTTTTCGGGTCTTGAAATTTTGGAGCTGTTTTAAGGCCCTAAACGACGTTTTTTGGGAGAACAACCATACACGAATTCAGAAAAGCATGCGATGTTAGCTGTTGTAGTCATCAGATAGATATTTCTAAAGAGGCATCATGTGTGTCAAATGAAGATTGTATGCCAAAGTTATGAACCCAGGAAGTTGTTGTACCAACATACCTCAACATGGCCCATAGTTCGATATTTCATCTCCTAGGGTTATGTTTTTGGATGTATAGGGTTTTCCATTGTTTCTGAATAATAAATAGGCCCTCAAGCCTCATTACAACATTGTTCAGAGGAATGTAGCCACCACATCTCTTCTTAGAGATAAGCTAGCATCGCCCGAGCTAGTTTATTTCCATTCTATATGTAAGCATATTTCATTTCTTTGATATTAGTGAAATGAATTTTTATTTCTAATACATCTTTGTGTGTATGATTTTACCTATAATTTTTTGTGTTCCTATTTAAATTTGGATTAGTGGTATTAGAGTGGTCTGCTCTTTCTCGATCCTTCTTTGTAAGTTCCCAACGAGGTCAGGGTATGAGGAGTTAGGGATCGATTTGGTTGAAACTTTGCAAGATCAGCCTCACAAACCCTGATGGTCGCCAATGGGGGAAGAAAATAAATATGAGGGAGTAGTAGATCCTATCATAATATTACTCAAGGATGCCCTTGAGAAATAAAGGAATGTGATGATGGATAACTTTTCCCAAATCCTTCAACGACTGCCCACTAGTAGCACATCCACATCCAACAGCCACTCTAGAGGTGCCACTCCTTTTGAGGTACAAGTAAAATTTGACATTCCCATATTTGAGGGCCAAATAGATGTAGATGTTGTAGATAAATGGTTAAATCTCCTAGAAGGATATTTCTCTATTCACGACTTTTCCAGCGAGGAAAGTATTACTTTTTTTCTTCTCAAAGCTACCCCCCACATCAGGGACAGGTGGGAAACCTACTGTGAGCAGAAGGATGAAAGTACGCCCTCAGTGCTTTTAATTGCACCCACTTGGAATTAATTCTGGGATGCCATCAAGGAGCAGTACTACCCTATCAGGAGCTATGAGGATAAATACTTAAAGTGGACCACACTACAACATGGAAGGAACCAAGACATGCCAGAGTTTACGAATGTTTTTCATATCCTTCGCATGAAGTTAAGTATCAAGGATTCTGAGAAACATTTGGTACTCAAGTACTGCAACTACCTACATAGATACATTCAGGATGAGGTGGAGTTCGTGGACATCTCCTCACTTGGCATAATGTATCGATACGTTGTAAAGATCGAGAAGAATCTTAAACCAAAAAAGTGAGACTTTTGATTTGCGAATCCAAAGCAAGGGATAGGTGCATTCAAACCACAGAACAAAGGACAAAGCCAAGGTAGGTATACGCCGGACAACCTTCTAAAGCCGCAAGAAAAGAAAAACACCGTGAAGTCGAACAAGGACATAGGAAAGTGGTGTGAGTTCCATAAGAGCTCCACTCACAACACAAGTGAGTGTCGGGTCAAGAAATGATTGGCGGCCAAGCTAAAGGCTTATAAATTAGATGCATGTTATGACTCTAAGTCAAAACCCAATAAGGGGAATGACAAATGGAAGCATATTATCAATGCGGAGCCCAACACCACTGTCGCCACCACGAAGATCTAGAAGGAGGAACCTAAAAATCCAGAGGAGAAGCGCCTCTTCCACTCCCATATGTGGGTAAAAGGTTCCCCGCTACACTTCACTATCAATAGCAAGAACCAAAAGAACCTCATTTCAGTAGAGGTCACAATGTGTCTGGGCTTACCGACCACAACACACCCACAATTTTACATCATCGGGGGGCTTCAACAAGGATGGGATCTCCACGTTAGCCAGTAGTTCTGCATTCCATACAACATCAAGCCCTTCACAGATGAGGTATTATGTGATGTTGCTCCTCTTGATGTTTGTGATGTATTATTAGGCCAACCATGCTTGTGGAAGCGACATGTTGTGTATGAGTCAAGGCCTCGCAATGTTATTGTTACCTTGGGAAATATTTTTTACAGGATACTAGAGGTAGCACCGCCTACTACCATCTCTTTAGTTACTACAAAACAATGTAGTAAGATCATTTACAAACTGGGAAATTTGTTTTCCTGATGATACGCCCTAAGGGAAAGAAAGAAGATGGTGGCCATGACCTCCAGATAGGGCCCCTCCACATGACAACAATAGATGGACAAGGTCGTGGAGGAGTACAAGGACATCTTCACCTCCCCCGTAGGGGTGCCTATGCACTTTCAGGTCAAGCACTCCATCGATCTGACCTCAGGTGCGCCATTTCCAAATGGATGAATCAATCAGTGCTCTGTTATGGGGAATGAAAAAATCAAGAGGCAAATTCAGGAGCTGTTGTAGAAAGGTCACATTCAACCGAGTACATCACTGCATGGGAGCTCGATCATGTTGATACATAAGAAGTGTTAGGCCCCTATACTAATAGGTTTCATATGCATGATTGAATTGATGAGCTCTGTAATATGTTCATACCTTTTATTGTTGTAAAGGTTTTCCATATTTTCAAAATATCGAAAAATTTAAAAAATGTGAAGAGGGTATACCCTAAAAGAAATCAAAGGGTAAAAAGAATAAAAATGGTCGTAAAAATGAAAGAAAATGAACCCTAAACAAAAAAAAGGGCCAGGAAAGTGTGCAAGTCTAAAATGCCACTGCTTTTTAATTTTTTGTAATAAACAAATTGTGCGCAGCTTGTTACTTATGCCACAATTCATGAATAGTCAAGTTATTTAAACTTGGCTAATTCATTTTCAATTTCATGTTGTAGAATAGAGAATAAATATCTAACCAAACAGTGTAATCTTGACAGATAAGTAGATAGGTAGAGTAAATAAAACGAGCTCAATAGTTTAATCTGAGCCCTTGGATGTAATAAGTGTAGACTTAGGTAGGCTTTCCATGTAAAAGAAAAGGAAGATTTGATAAGGGTTTGCGAGTCTAAGTGCACCCAAATAAAGAAGAAAAAATGCTAGGTTAAAGTAGGTAGGGTAGGTAGATGATGTTGCAGAATCATCTGTGATGAATAATGTCTCTAAATGTGTTAATCTTTCATTTTTCATCATAAGGCATACATAACATTGAAGACATCACTAGCCAAGCAAAGTCAGAATAATTAACTCCCCTACTCATTTTCCCTAAATTTTTACTAATTTCCCCTAAGTACCAAGGTATTTATTAAATTAAAGGAGCTCAGAGCATTTCTCTGACTTGTGTAGGAACCGGACCCTTGGCCCAATAATTTATAAAGCCTAAGTACTTAAACCATTCATTAAATCATCATACCCATTCATAAATCATTTATTCCTTTGATAAGTTTTTCCTTAAGTAAATTCTATTTTACTTAGGAAAATTACAATATTTTCCATAAAAACCCTTTTTCACTTTAAGCCTAAGTTTGAATACACATATCAAATGTTTTTATACTTAGGGCTTTCATTTCATAATGACATATTAACTATTAAATTGTATTAATTTATAAATCCCTTATCAAATTGATGCATTCCCGTATTATTATAACTATATAATAATCCCGAAATACTATATATCCTGCCCCAATTAAATATAACTATAAACAATGTTAAAATCATATTAATGGGTTAATTATTGACTCATTAAAAAAACTGATCCCCCACTGCATTAGCAAGGAATTAATTAACCCTCACGGTTAATTAATAACCTCCCCATCCATTCATAATCACCCTGATATGATTAATTAATTTTTTAATTGTGTTGGGCCCTTCGCAATTAAACTTTGCGGCATCATGCTTCCTGTCCACCATCCAATCAAGTCCTCCACATCTGATGATTGTTATTGATATCAGGAGACCCTTGGTGACTGCGTGTTAATGAGTGATCACCAAGTGGTTTTCACACAGTACCTCCGCCATGCATTGAAAGATCTGTGGAATCGATGGTTCGAGGTCCATTACCACCCTTCTCCAAAAGCAGTGTGATAGATCCCGCTTACTTCTTGCCTGCTACGCGATAAACCATCTACTATTTAGTTTGCGCCATATTTTGAAAGTTTGCTCGTTAAAGTTCAAACCCCAAGAACCCTGGTTTTCTTGTCCTTCACCCATTCTACTATGTAAACTTATGTAACCCATCCACACCACCTAAAGCCTCTGTTAACTGATTCAAGCATGGTTCACCTCCCTAAAAGCATTTTGGACTCACTCCACAGACCTTTCAACCTCAAATGAAACCTTTTCGACCTCCAATGCAAACCAATGCTTTCTTAACAGTTTTTTTTGTTTTACAAGTGATCAGAAGACCACAACCCTGGATAAACAGTCTTAATACTAGTCATAAGACCTGTTTACTCTGAGATTGTTATCAAAATATATTCAAATAGAGATGGAAAGTAAAAGGACACAGTAAAGAATAGTCAAAGTGTATCAGGGTTAAAGAGTATCAGATTGAAGACCAAGTCAAGTAAATTAGCTAGCATGAAGATAAACAACAAAGAAGATAGTTACAAAGCATAGCATACAAATTCATGTCAAAGTGAAGACAGATGAAAAAACAAAGCGATAAAAGTAAAAAGTAAACAGTAAAAAGTAAAAGTAAACATGAAGACATTAAGGGTTAAACAAAGATGAAAACACTTTCACCATCAACAATGAAGTTTATCCAAAGTAAAAGTGAAAAATAGTTGAAAGGAATTCAAGGTTAAAAGATGAAATCAGAGAAGAAATGGTACATTCTTCAGAAATTTCCTGTTTAAGTCATAGTTTTGTAGAAATTACTATGGCCAATCCAAGAATTATTTCGAGAAACTAGAGGAGGTTTGTGTTACTAACAACCCAATATACAAAAAATGCTCTCACTTTTGATACAGGTATTGCCAAAAGGGAGATAAGTTCATGTCTTCACAGCCTATTTTTCAGTTTGTACAAAGTCCTGCTTTTGACATATTTTTACAGAGCATATTGTGAATAGATGGAACTGAATTTTAGGAAACTGAGAGAGTTTTAGCTCGCGAACATTCGTATCTACAAAACCTCTTTCACTTTTCACATATCTATTACAGATTGAGATATACAAGCGTATCATTGGACCCTAAGTTTGCCAAATTTCTGGGGTAGAATGCACAAAGGAAGGATGCAGTTTGGTGACTGGGATGCCTCGTCATCAACTAAGAGTTGCTATCAAATTTGTCTTTCTATTCTTTGTCACCATTAATCCATAGAAATAGTGCCAAATATATTCATTAGTTTTGAATGTCCCTTATTTAAGTTCTATTAATGTAAACAGTTAGAGATATTTGCGAAACTAATTTTGATATTTTTCTAAGATATTTCAGTTTACAAATAGTATAAAAACTTCTTCATTTGAAGTATTTTAGGGTGGATTCTTTGACATTGTTGTAAAACTGATATTTTGGAATAGAAAGTGTTGTTGGACAATTTTTTTGTGGCTAGCTCGATGAAGGATTGATGTAAAGGACTTTTCTCAGGATTCATGTGTTGGACGTCAAGCAAATAAGTATCTTATATCTCATGTGTTAATGTTTCTAGGTTGATTATATTCACTATGTTTCATATCTTAACATAAAACGAAAAAGAATAATTCAGAAAGTGCTTCAATGCAATCTATATTCAATTGTTTTTGTTCTCAATATTTTCTCCTGAACTAGTATAAATAGTGCATTCTTAATTGCTCATGTTTTCTAGTTTATTTATTTTAATCATTTGGTAAAGAATTCTTAATTGCTCTTTATTGATGGTTAGTCATGTTCTGATCTTTTAAAGTATTTTAAAGGATTCTTAGTTTCCCTTTAACCCTTTAAGCCCATCCCATCTTTTTAAGTCTCTATTTGCTCCCTGTTCAGCTATCTTGCCCTTTGAAACCATCTGTTATTGAGAAACCAAATCTAGTTGAGCCATTTTCCTTGACTCCATTAGCCCAATGAACCAAATTATTCAGTTTTACCGCTTTGCTATTGAACTTCACCAACAAATTCAAACAAAACCTCATGCTGTAATAACTAGCCTAAAACCTTATAAAACAAAGCTAAAACTTAAAGAGAGAGCCCTCTCTGGATACAGATTGGCTAGATTTTGTATCTAAAATATTGGTTTGTGGTTACCTTGGACCCCTTTCCCCTTCTTACAACTTCTGGGAAAATCTGAGTGATAACAAGAAGGATGGGACTTCGAGACTCTGTATTAACTATCGAGCACTGAATAAGGTCATTGTCTGGAATAGGAACCTAATCCTATGGATTGATGACCTTGTAGACCAACTCAAGGGGGGAAATTATTTCAGAAATATCAAATTGAAGTCTAGATATCACCAGGTGCCAATCAAACCCTCTGATGTGTGGAATATTGTCTTCAAAGCCAAGGAGGGCCTTTTCGAGTGGTTGGTTATGACTTTCAGGTTAATGAATGCTCCTGCAAACTTCATGAGGCTAATGGATGACATCTTATAGCCATTCACCAAATCATTTGTAGTGGTATACTTGGATGACATCATAATCTTCAGCTAGAGTTGTGAAGAGAACCTCTACCACATCTAACAGTTTCTCTAAACACTACAACAACACAAGTTGTGTGCGAATTTGGAGAAATGCACTTTTGACATGACCCAGGTTTAGTATATGGGATACATTATTGATGAATGGGGGGTGCATGTGGATCCAACCAAGATCCAAGTCATTCAATATTGGCTAGCCCCAACCACTCTGAGAGAGCTCCGCACCTTTCTAGGTTTTTCCAATTTCTACTGTAGGTTCATGTTGGGGTTCTCTAATATCACCTAGCCCTTGAGTCAAGTCACCAAGAGAGGAGTGAAAGAAAAATTATTTTCATCTCAATCTCAATAGAAGGAATTCACATAGTTCAAACATTGCCTCTGCTCTACACTAGTGCTCACATTACCAGACTTGGAAAAACCATTTGAGATCGAGACAAGTGCATCTGACTATGATATTAGGGAAGTCCCTACTCAGCAGGGGCATCTAGTGGCATATCACAGTGAGACACTTTTAGACATAGTCCGGAAGTATCCCACTTATGAAAAAGAGATGTATTCTATTGTGCAGGCCTATCGACAATGCAAGCATTACATTTTGGGGAAGGAAATGGTCATCCACATAGACCACCAACCCCTGCAATTCATACAGACGCAAGGGAAGTTGCAGAATGGTTGCCATAAAAATTGATGAACATACCTATGACAATTTCATTTCAATATCAAGTACAAGAAGAGCAACACCAATAATGTTGGACACTGCCTTAGCTAACCCCCGATCATGACTTTAACCACCGTTCTCAACTCTTGTGGGCACGAGACTTTTGATTGGCCACTTCTCTACAAAAGTGACCCAGAATTTGGCCACACATACTAGATGCCCTTGGAGGGTCAGTAAGTTCCCAATTTTCACCTCCAAGATGCACTGTTATGCCACCTCGGACACCTTTATGTTCCTTTAAGCGAGCACGCCAAAATGATTTGGGAAATTCACTACAGTCAGATCGCTAGGAATTTCAGGGTCGGGAGAATATTGGCAGTACTGCATAAATATTTCTATTGGCTGAATCTTCAGAAGGATGTCATGAATTACATTAGATCCTACACTTCCAGTGTCATTTCCAAACTAACCATTAAGAAGCAAGGCCTTTGTACTCTTCTACCTACCCCTAGTCAACCTTGGGAATCCATCTCCATGGATTACATGTCAGGCCTTCCTTCTACTAAGCATGGAAATGACTGTGTTTTTGTGATCATTAACAGATTCTCAAAGATGGACATTATGGCAGTCTGCAAGAAGAATATCATAGCATAAGCCACTGCTAAACTGTTCTTTGAATGAGTGTGGGTACACTTTGGGATCCTATAATCTATCATCTTAGACTGGGATAGCAAGTTCCTTAGTACATTTTGGTCCAGTCTCTAGTCAATGTTGGACACCAAAATCACTAAGCCCACAACTTTCCATTGGAGGTTGTCAACAAGATGATCATACACATTTTTTGTATGTACAACTCAAATCATCCACGCAGATGGGATGATAGCCTCCCGTATGTCTAGCATAGCTATAATTGGGCTCTCAACATCTAGACTAGCCATAACCATTTTCAAATGGGCTTCTGATTCTAGCCATTATGTCCCATTGATGGGGCCATACCATTTGCAGCTACTCAGGTAGATTCAAATCATGTCCAGTTCGAAGCCAACAAAGTAAAAATATTCATTGAGCACATTCAACACATCCACCAATAGGTCCATGACATAATGGATTGAGTCAATGTTAAGTACAAGCAATGGCATGATCACCATCGGGTGCCACACAAGTTCCAATTGGGCAACAAAGTTTGGCTACATTTGTCGAAGGAGCGTCTCACTAGGCCCCACCGCAAGCTTTGCCCGCTCCGATATGGGTCCTACACCATCATCAAGGAAGTAGGGAACAATTCCTTCGAGCTCAGTATTCCACCATTCCTTGGTCTGCACCTAGTGTTCAATGTGGACCATATTCATTCCTCCTTTCCACTATTGTTGGACACATCTGACATTGCAGAACAACTCACACCAACAGAGTTAAACCCAGACTACATGGAACAAGCCACAACTAATCGGATAATGGAAACATAGATCAAGAACATCCAAAAAAATGGATCCAACTATATCGAGTTATCAAAGTAGGCTAACTCCTTCACCAAGGCAAGTGGCTCACCAGGGACCAAGTTCAATAGAAGTTTCCTCATCTCATGGAGGAACTCAATGCAATGCGGTCATTTTCTTCCTAAGGGGGGACAATGATCCAGGTGGATATTGGTGGCCTCCCACCTATTCCACTTGGTCCTCCACCATTGTTTCTTTTAGTTTTTAAGTTTCCTTAATCATAACACAATTTACTATTTTTGGTAGTTTTTCGGGTCCTGAATTTCTGGAGCCATTTTGAGTCCCTAAACGAATTTTTTTTGTGAAAATCAAAGGTGGATAATACAAGTTGTCAACTCAATATTTTCTACTAATAGATGTAGTTTTAGGATATATGTTTCTAGTGATGTATCGTGTGCATCAAACAGAGATCGTATGGCAAAGTTACGACCCTAAGAAGTTGATGTACCAACTTACCCCAATGGGGACAATAGTTTGGCGTTTCATCTCCTAGGGTTGGGGTTTTGGATGTTTAAGGTTTTCCATTATTTCTTAGTAATAAAGAGGCCTTCAAGCCTCATTGTAACACAGTTCAGAGGCACGTAGCCGCTACATCTCTTCTTAGAGATAAGCTCCCATCGCCCGAGCTAGTTTATTTCCATTATGTATGTAAGCATATTTCAATTCTTTGATATTAGTGGAATGATATTTTATTTCCGCTGCATCATTGTGTGTATGGTTATATCTAAAATTCGTTGCATTCCTGTTTAAATTTAGATCAATTTTTATATTCATTCTTTCTGCCACTCTATTCTATTGAGGAATTTTAGCTATAGAAAATTGCGTCTTCATACCATGTTGATCACAAAAGTCAAAAAATTCATCTAATATAAACTCTCCTCCTCTATCAGATCTAAGACATTCGATTTTTAAATCTAGCTCATTTTCTAATAAAGCTTTGAAGACTTTAAATTTATTAAATGCTTCATCTTTATGTTTCAATAAGCCAATCCAACACATTGTATTAAAATAATTAATGAATAACATGAAGTATTGTTCACGTCCGAGATACTTCTTTCTCATAGGATCACACAAATCATTATGAATAAGATCAAGTGGCTTATCTGAAGTACCTTCTTTATCATTAAACTAAACTCCGATTTTCTGGCAAAGAGATGTTAGGCAAGTCACGTTCTGATCCAATTTTGCTTGACTTCTGTAATTGGGTGAAGCTTAGATATCCAATATTCTATGCCAAATCCAATTTTCTTCTGATTTCCGCAAGCAACAATTCTCTTTGCTGCCTTCCAAGACAGACATTACCTGGAGTTATTTTTCCCTTTATTATGATCTTACCTATATCAATATTCTGTATGACACAATTCCTTAATTTCAAAATAACATCATGCCCTTGGTCACACATTTGACTAACACTCAACAAGTTATGCCTTAATCCACCAATAAACAAAACATTTTCAACTTTAACCTTATCATTTAGCAAAACATTTTTTTCCCTTTAATAGTAGCAGACGAGTTATTTCCAAATGTTATTTTCTTTTCTTTCTTTATTTCATTAAAGGACATAAACTTATCTTTATTAACTATCATATGCTTTGATAATCCATTGTTGACATACCATAGTTTTCTTGATCTCCTGTATACAAAGTTAAGCCACAATTTTCAGATTCTATGGTTTTCTTTTTCCATACCTTGGATGTTATTGCCTTTAGTTCATTTTGATGAGTTGGCCTCACTCTACTTCTGCATTTAGTCTCTTTATGCCCAAAGTTCTGGCAAAAGGAACATTGTGTTTCATCTTGGAGAGTTGAGAAAGTATTGTAAGGTGATTTCCTTAATCCAATCTAATTCTTTTGTTTTCTTTCTTCTCTAGTCATGATATCTTTATAAGTGACACATTAATTAGCCTTACGACCAAAATGATGAGAAGTGAAGCATTGACCATTGAAGTAGAAATTCCTAGGAGTATAATACCTTTTTCTGTAGTTTCCCTTTTGAGTGTGGTAATGATGGTTTACTTGAGAGACATTTGATCGCTCATTCCTTTACTGAGAGTTGGAATTTTGTTGACTGCTTCCCTTTACTACATTGAGATAGCCTTCTATATATGTTTCAAAAGATTTTACTCTCTTTAATGATTCTCCATTGTATCCAAGACCTGTTTTTATTAGAGGAGAGTGCTTTACTTTGATGATTTCTTGTAGGTTCTCAGATCCTTTATCAAATCTAATATTTATACCTTTTGTTTTCTCAAGTTCTTCTCTTATACTTACTATTTCTGGTTCTAAGTTTTCATTATGGATCTCCCTTTCTAGAATTTGTTTCTTCATAGCCTCTTCTGCTAATTTAGCTTCTCCTAGACGAATTTTAATCTGAGTTATTTCTTCAATGAGATTATCCTTTTCTTCTAGGGAATTCATTAAAAAATCATCAGACTCATCAATACATTTATCTTCAAATTCCATAAGTAATTGATATTATTAATTATACTCAACTTCTTCACCATTTGAAAGGCCTTCACTATCTTCGCGTGTGTAGAAATTTTTGTTTTATTCACACCCCCTCTAAAATTTACTTTTGTAGAGTTCTTCCCTTTTTCATGGTTGTATTTATAAGGGAATTTAGTAGCATAATGACAAACCCTTCCACAAGAAAAGCATGTTAAGGAATATTACCTCTAAATTTGTTAGTTCCTACTTGGAGTTTCTTTACAAAATTTCCCTCTTCTTCATCTGATATGTAACTTGATTCCTTAAGATCTTCCTTTTCTTTTGCTTTAGAAGTAGCTTTGAATGTTTCTTCTCTAATATTTGAGGGACCCCCCTTTCTCATTTCATAAGTTGTTAAGATTGCATGAAGTTTTTCAACAGTAAGGTTCTTCAAATATTGCATTCAATGGAAGATACTTTCGAATAAAATTTTGAGGTTAGAAATATTATGGTTTTCTCAACAATCATTGAATCTTTTACTACATCACCAATATTTCTCATTGAATTAACAATCATATCTACCCTATTAAATAAAATTGCAATACTTTCATCATTATGCAATCTGAGAGTTTCACATTGAATTCTAAATGTTTGAAGTTTCACACTCTTTACGTTAGTATCACGTTCATAACTTTCGATGATCTTGTTCCATACAACATTTTTTGTATTCAGCTATATGACCTTCACAAATTCTGAATCTTCCAAGCTTCCCAACAGAGAATTGGAAACCTTCACATTGGTTTCATATTTTTTCTTTTCTAATTCATCTATAGGAATGGAGGATGGATATTGATAGCCTCATTCAACTATTTCCCAAACATCATCTCCAAGTGGCTGTAGATAATGTCTTGTTCTGACTTTCCAAAAAACCAAGTTCGTTCCATTAAACAATGGTGGCCTGATAGATGCTACTCCCTCTTGATTTCTCATCTTGATGAATCCTCCTTCAAGCGATCAAGCTTCTTTTGAAGGACCTTCTCTGATACCAATTGTTAGGAAGAATAATTTTTTTGGGGGCGGGGTGTAAATAAGTAATTTTCACACTTTCAATTTTAATTTCTTATTCTGATTATTATACATTACTGTTGTAAAAGGAACTAGTGTATGTACACAAATGTTACTTCATAAACGCGTGTATATATAGAGAACTTATTTGATCAATTGTACACCATTAATAAATGCATTATTATTCCAATATTCATGAGTTAAATAGTAAGTATGAGAAGTTAAGACACAAATAGAACATAAACACACACAACGATATGAACACCAATATTTTTAGGTGGAAACCTAACGTGGGAGAAAAAAAAAATTGTTGTTGTCTATGTCCTCATATTTTATTAAAATACTCTTCTTACAATATTGTACTAGCACAGAATTTAATCAGTACACACGCTCCTGCTTGCAGAAGGCTACAACCTTTTCTCATTTTTGAGCTCCTACTAGAAGGAGCTACAACCCCCTTTCAAAATGTTTCAAACTAGATCAACTCTCAACAATTTTGAAATTAACTACTCAAATACTCAATCATCAAATATTCTAATGTAGCCACTACAACTTGATCAATTCAGAATAAATCATACCAATGCATACCCACTCATCAATATACCAAGTAAAACACTATTAGCCATCACTTGAACCAAATACTACCACTACAAACCCTTAGCAAACATGCATAATATTGTATATGCTACTATTATTGATCATCATCTTGCATGTGTATGCATTTCTCCTTAAGAATAACTACGTATAGATTTCAAAATATTGATAACTGAATTTGAATCACCGTACTACTGAATCAATCACCCAAACAGATACTGAAGCCAACATCAATAACTGAACCAAATATAGATTATCACACAACAGTATCATCACTTAGTAAACTTCTAATTCATAATTAATTCAGCCCAAACAATAATGTGAAACACAAATTATTATAATAAAGACTTGATCTACAGAAAACAATAAACATAACAGAACAGACCAACCATTATCATCATCTCATCCTGCAAAACCCTAGTAGCTATACATGAGTCTTATAAAGAAGTCTTGCATATGTATGCACCTTTCATACTTGACACCTGCGTACAAATTTGTCCATACTGCAGAAAATATACAAGATTATTCATATGAATATGCATGTATGTACATGATTTTTCAGAGGTAAATTAAGGTATAGATTTGAAATCATTGAACATGCTTTCTCTACATTCATAGAATATACTTCATACCCCTTACTATCTCATATTCATGTTAGAGTATCATTAACACTACATATCTATCACAGTTAGATATTTTTAATAAGAAAGTCAAGCAAGTACATATGATACCATATTTTAGACTTTTCTTTTGTGTCTTTTCACCGCTCCTTGGTGCACACCTATTTCATATCAAATCATTCATAAAAAGCACAAAACTTGCACACCTAACACTTTGATCTCCATCTCCTTAAATAGCTTAGGACTTAGTCAATACCTTAGTCCAATCCCTTAGTAATGTCGATGGTATTATTTGATGGGATAAAATCTATAATGTCACACTCATTACTATGGGCCAATACGATGGTAAATACCCCTCGTATTGACAATACCATAGTGTGAAAGTTTTACACAACTTTTCTTTACCTTACAGGCTTATGTACATGGCCTTTGTTCATAGGACCCACGTATAATTTCCAAACTTCACTTTTATCATTCTTCTATCCCTGAATTGATATTCCTTTGTCCATGTCCCTTATAGCATCTACAGAGCCATCAAGTAGGATTCCATCAGGGGAAACACAATATTCATAATGCTAACAAAGGACTTGACCTAACCCAATCTAGCCATGACAGTCATTCTGTCGAACACATAGTGAATATGCAACCTATAGGTCATGAATGCATATTTGAACATAGAGATTTGAAACTTATCCGGGGTTTACCAAGAATGAATAATGACCTCTCAGAATAGCTGCAATAATATCAATGATGTCATGCATTCATTAACCAGTCATTCATCAATTAAAATGTGATAAGAGACATACTTAAAATGGTCATAAAACCATGCTTATAAAAAACATATAACTAGATAATAAACAATAATATAAAAACAATTAAAGCCACATAATAACAAGTACATTTATTCATAAAGACAAGAGGAACGTATCTCTTATTAACCATATAGAAAATCCAACCAAGTCAGGGACTTCCATGTACCACCCGACTATAGATTGGGCTCAACCAAATCATTCTTTCATCCAATCACCCCTATGCCATATTCCAAGCATGAATGTGGGATCTCATGGGATAAACCAATCCATTAAAAACCAAGGGAATATAGAGGTTAAACCACCTCCACCCTCACACTACCATGATCTCTCTTAAACTGGTCTCGAGATCACAAACCCAAACCGAGCTTGGATGCCGCATAATTCCTTCACTATCCCTTGAGGAATTTTCCTATATCCACCCACCTATTGAGGGCTTTTTGAAGAAAACCATTTCCACCCCCAACCCTTGGGATTTCCCGAGGCCACCTCACCCCGATCCAAAAACTTCTAGCAATCTGGAGCTCAACTAAGAATGAATCCCATTACACCATGGATATCCATAAATGGAAATGCAAGGCTAAAACCACTATCGAAACTGGAAAAAATCCATGCCAATGACAACAAATGATCCAAAGACACACATGCATATACCATGCATTCCAAAACTATCTAGGAAACCATACATGTAACCTATTACCTGGAATTATTCTTATTGAAGCTACTTGTTCCAACCTTTCCTTGCTCAATCCTTGCTTCCCTTTGCTTTCATTGTCCTTTCTTTTCTTTCCTTCTCCTTCCTTTGCTTGCTTGATTTACTTCTCCTCTTGGTGCTCTTCTCCTACCTCCGACTAATTCCAAAACTAAACTGATAAAAGGTTGTGAACTGATGCTCAAAATCCTTTTTATCATTGATGCCTCTAATTTATTTATTTTCCTCTATTTTCCTTCAATTTTCCTCTCATGCAAATATTTGACTTTTCATCTCCCTTTTCTCCTATTTTCCTTTATTTCATAAATAAATTCCAATAATTGCCACTTTTCCTTGTCAAATCCTTTGCCAATTTCCTTAGCCATAATAAACAACAAGTGACGCCATTAGGATGTTGTTCTTAACATTCAACTTGGAAAACATATCCCATGTCCTTGGTCTTATTTTGCATTTATTAACTTTATTAAATGAAATTTTAACGCGGGGCTATTACAGACCCCTACCCCTAGGGGAACACCATTCTTGGTGTTCAGTGAAACCTACAACCAATAAAACCACTGAAAAGAAAAACATACTACCCATGGAGCTTTATAACCCAACTCGTAGCAGTATTTACAATGAACAACCTGGTCAAAAGAAAAGCCATCATGACAAACATGACAACATGACAACCATACCATTTATTGTAGCTTTATGACACAAATCATTATAGTATTTACAATAACAACCACATATGCTTATACATATTTTCTTCAAACAACAAATAACCATATTGTTTATGCAGCTTTACAAATCCAGTTGGATACAATTTTTACAATAAAATACAGATATATATATATGTGTGTGTGTGTGTGTGTGTGTGTGTGTACATTTTCTTTAACCAAAAAATAAAAGGATATAATGTCTACATCAACAGCAAGGGAATCCAAAGGCTCACACCTCCACCCTCAAAGTAATACCAAGATTCACCTCCTTCTCAGGACATTTAGAATCCAATGCCAAAGTCGAACCTACATCCAATGTCTAGCGCTACAATCCTTGCACTGTATGTTCCCTCAGTGAACAATTACCAGCTCATTGTTCCAAGTCACATTCCCAATGTGCAGCTATTCCATCTAGTAATGCTAATGACCAAAAAGAAAATTCTCTAACCTTCCCTTCTCTACTACACAATACCTCAAGCAATCTGGTCACTCCCTTTTGTGCAGTCAAGTCTCACCTTCCAAGTTCCCCATCATCCCCTTTCCCAGGTGATCCATCCCTTGGTAGTATTTCCTCACATCGGAAGGTCCAAAAACCAAGGCATATCCTTACCTAAAAATCATCATACTGGTCATAGCATGCTCATGGCAATCAATGGACACTACTGGGTACTAGTGTCCCACAATGGCCCTTCTCTTGAATACTTTTACCAACATACTATTTCTTGTTCCAATTCATTTTTATTGTTGTTGCTAATTCTTGCAGACAGTTTCAACCAACCAAAACCACATTTTCGTGCTTTCCTGTACCAAGCGCATAACTTTCATTATATTAAAAGGAATTGAAATAAACTCAAATCATACCTCATTGGTGGTCCATCAATATGGTACACTTTGCAATTTTGTTTATTTCTTGTCACAACAAGTCAAACTAGTTGTTTGATCAAATAATCATGAATAAACATATCACATTCGTTTAGCTTAAAACACAAACACCATAAATCAAAATCATATATCACATGTAGCCATCATAAATTAGATTCGTAGATCACATGAATAATAAAACTGGAAAATATATTGGTACTTATCTTTTGAACGATTCTTTGTTTATTCCTTTGTTCCTTATCCTTTCCGCACACACACTAAATTGGTTCCCAGACTCGGGAAGCACCCAATTCCTTCTCTTCTCTTTAAGTAACAAGAGAATTTGGAGACTAAAACACCTCCTCCCTCAATATCGGCAACAAGGGTATCTATTACGAGAATAATACACCCTAGGGTATGGGTTGAGCACCCCAACAGAGCAAAGGGCATACACCAACAAGAAGCAAACAAAAAATAAGTCTTAATACTTAAACTACTAAAGTAGGAAGAAGAAGTATTACCCGAAGGTTCTATGTTTGAGGTCGTTCCCGTAGGGTCCAAACCCTCTACTTCCTCCAATGCTTGAAAACCTAGAACTCGTTGAAGAAAATCACATATACTAGTAATATTTCAAACCATGTTGATGATATGGATGTTAAATCATATAATCATATAAGTATAAAACATGAAATCATACATAAGTTAGATTAAAACATGAATTAAATCATTAATATCATAACATCAGGAACAATACAGAACTTCTTTTTGATGACTACAAAATAATGTGGAAGAACATAACCTGATTCGTCTAGGGCTATAAGTGAAACCTTGCTCTGGATCCTTCCAGCCCAAGCCTCAATAATCCCCTTTCAAATGCATACACATGGCTGCCATATAAAGGAGATGGAAATCACAATGAGGAAACAAGGGTTCCCTATAGCTAGGAGTGTAGGAGGCACATGGATAAATCAAACTTGATCAAGGACTAATTGGATATAATGTCAATATTCTATCTTTCTCTCCCCTTAGGCCTTCCCCATGAGGTGTATTTATATCACCTCAAAACATTTTTTTCAGTTCAGATATAGTTAGGCTACCAATGTAGCCTGTAAACCCCACCCAAAAAATAGGGATTTTATATTTTTTCATTCTTTATATCATATACGTGGGTTGGGTATAGCTGAACCCAAGTGTGCATGCTTTTTTTGAAGGGAAGAGTTGCGTATGGAATTTAAAATGATGTGATTTTAATAATTGGGCCAAGTATGAAGGGAAAGGGCTTCTAAAGGCCATGACTCAGAGCATCAAGTATATAAAGGTGATAAATGATGCTATAATAGTGTGCCAAGGCTAAACCACGTCAATGCTTAATATCAACAACAAGGGAATCCTGGGACTAAACCACATCAACCCTCAATAGCAACAAGGGTATCTTGAGACTAAATGGTCTCAACCATCAATATCAACAACAAGGGCATCCAAAGACTAAACCACCTCAACCCTTAATAGAAATAAGGGTATCCCAAGACTAAACCACCTCAATCCTCAATATCAATGACAACAACCCAAACAGTCCCATACTTTCTTGTCCTATCACACTATAAAAAACATAAACATACACATTGTACAAAACAACACATACACCTACACCTTGTGTATAGCATGATAGATACACCTACACCCAGTGTATAACATGACACATACACCTGCACCTAGTGTACAACATGACACATACACCTGCACGCGGTGTACAACACAACACAAACACCTACACCTGGTGTACAACACGACACATACACCTACACCTGGTGTACAAAATGACACATACACCTACACCTAGTGTACAACAAAACACATACACCTACACCCAGTGTAACCGTACAATACTACAAATATGCATGTCATGATACAACCACTACATAATACACATAACATAGTACCACATGAACATATCACTACCTACACAACGTGTACACAATATCTCATGTACATAACACTACATTTGCAATGTGTACACAACACCACCTGCATGATGTTTATACAACACCACAAGTACAACATGCACACAACACTATATGTACACAACACCGCATATACAAGATTTACATAGCACCATATGTACACAACATTGCATATACAACATGTACATAATACCACATGTACATAACACCATGTATACAACATGCACACAACACCAGTACTGCACATCCACAAACCACATAGTCTTCACCAAGCAACCTTGCTTCTAGTGTCTTTCCACAAATTACACTACTTTCATTCCATTGATGTATCCCTCATCATTTCCGACCATAGCATAAACATAGACATAGTATACACACATAATATCAATTCATATCCATATGATATTGACCTTATATATCTATTAGAGCTACTTATCCACTTGATTCCTCATAAACTAGGAACCTCTTCACACTATTCACGTGCATAACCAATCATTCCTCCATAAGAACAATCCTTGACAATCTATCATACAATGACATATATACATACATGGATACATATAAAAATTAGCAAAAATCAATCATCACTGATGCCCCTATCAAACAACAACATACATACATACATGCATACATACATACATACATACATACATACATACATACATACATACATATATATATATATATATATCTATCTATCTATCTATATATATATATAATAATAATATATTAGATATAATATATATAATATATATATAAAATATATATATAATAATATAATATATTATATATATATAATATATATATATATATATAATATAGATATATATATTGACATAATCATGAACACAACATAATTACCATATATCATAAGGTCAAGGTTAAGAGAACTCCCTTTATTCGTGCACAACATGCACAATGTTGAGAGAAATAGTTCCCAATATAGACAAGGCATCTGATGCCTAAAATCCATTCACATTGCCTTTCCTGATTACCTTTATCATGTCTATTCTGCCACTATCCATTTATCCCAATGGACCCAACCAATCCAACCCATTGTCATAGTCTTGCTTTATTGTGATGTAGGTAAATTCTAAGTGCAGACACAAACAATTCCTCTAGCCCCAGAGAGAAAGTCTACTCACAAACAAACAATCTATGGAAGATTTCCTTAATCTAGAATCAATTAAGAGGCCCTACCTATTAGAACACTATTCCTCTTGGTGATGATCCTGCTTCCTAACTCCAACTATCTTTCATTTCCTTCCTTCGAACACCTGAAACAAGAAAATAACAACAAACAACAAACGTAATATCATACAATATTGTATTCATCCTACTTAACAAGTTAAGGAACATTAAGCCATAAAAATGTAAAATGACACTTCAAGTAGGAAATCAACTGATAGTTGCATTTATATAAATCAAAAAGTGGATTACAACTAGTGCCTTGATGTTGCTGGTCTCCTCTAACATATCCCAATTCCCACACTTCTACTAGAACTTCATGGACAACCCCAACAATAGATATTTTAAGGCCTCTTTCCCTCTAATCTCAAATCACACCAAAACACACTCTTCTCCCTCAAACATACACTATAAAGCTTCATACTATAGATGTCTTGCTGATTATTCTAACTCCAAACTAAAAACTAGCATTTTATTGGGAAAAAGAGAGGTTTTTATAGCTTGGATGGATGGGAGATGGTTCCTCTTCTCATGGGAGAAGGCCTTATCTCTTGGATTAGTTCCATACTAATAGGGGAAAGGAGCCCATACTAACCTCCTCAACTCCATCTAGCCTAACCATTTACCATACTTTTGTTACGAATGTTCTAGAGCTGGAAGATTTGGCTCGATATTTAATTTTTTTTCCAAAAGAGGATCAATGCGACCGATAAAGGGCTCAGTCAATCCAATCGGTTCTAGAAATAGTTGTAATCCCTGCATATCGGTGCAAGGAGGACACAGGTCATTAGTGCTAGTTTTGTAAACTGGGGTAAACAGAGGATTCCTGGGAAATGATGCAAAAGGCAATTGTTCTGCTCATGAAGAGGGACACAATGGGAGTGTCTTCATGAGAGGAAAGCATGTGGGGTTCACTTTAGAGGTCCTCCAAGATCTTGGATGGGGAGTATAGGGATAGTGACAAAATTCTATGTAATAGATGCCCCCTAAAGCATGAAGGTTGAACTAGAGTGAGGAGTGAAATGCTTTACAAGTGCATGTGGGTAACCAGAGTCCTTTGTCGGAGAACCTGCAAGCAAGCATATATACCTATATAGCACTAAAAACTCTAAACATGAATCGTGGTATGGATGCATCCATCGATAGAATTATCATGTAAATGGATCCAAGCCATGGGCGCAGCCATCTAGAAGAAAGGATCACAACGAAACCAAGGTATGGTCGCAACCATCCAATAATGAGAAGGATCACATATAACAACTCATGGTATGGTTGCAGCCATCCATCTGAGAGAGACATGTATATCAACATGACCATGTCACATCACCTCACAACTCGGACTTGTGTAATCTTAGCCCAAGATATTGCGCTCTAAACAACCCGATCAAATTATAAATCCTAACATGCGAAGAAATGTGTTGAAGTTGAAAATGCTAAGAAGTCGCTTGATTACTAGTCAATGATTTGAACCTTTAACAAGTGTGATAGAAGCCATCAATAATATTATGGCTCTCAAGGTACTGGCAGCACAGTTCATGAAATGTGAATAAATGAACTGTTGTTGAACAGCCATGAAATCACCTGATCGAAATCCAATGACTTGAACTTGTCATTGAGTGCGAAGAACATGCCATTAGGGCATGCAAGCTCTAAGGTACTGGAAGGGAGTCTCTCGGTCAACTTCCTATATAATGAGTTGAAGTCGATGGGATGTGACTATGTTGAAGGAGGGCCATGATGTATCCCACATCATGGACACGAGACAAAGTGATGTAAATGATTGCAGATGGTACAAAGAACCAAGAGTAAGTGTAACTAAAGAGGGACTAACTCTTGAACATATTGGTGGCACAATTCTAGACTTTGACAGATTTTGGATCCATGGGATCGGTGGTCATGATGACATTGCAAACATCAAATGGAAGGTCAAGTGAATGGCCCAACCTAGGAAAGTCAATGATGAAGTGAGGATATCCCAACCTGACACGAAACATAGAGTGTCATGTTCAAGAGTGAGCTGCTGACACAAATAATAGTATTTCCAATTCCCCCCCCCCCCCCCCCCACCATTTCTAGCACATACCCCAATTATTTTTTATCGCAAGCTTAAAGGGCATAGCATGTGCTTACACTTTAAGTTCATCCTTAGGATGAATCCAACCTAGTAAGTTTAATGAGCCCTAGAAAGGAGAAACTCATGTTCGTCATGGTGATGAATCTGATGTCATTTAATGCTTTAACGAGTCCAACAAAGGTGTACCTCGGTATCTTTTTCATGTCTATAGAGTTTAAAAAGACACAAAAAGGAAAACTCCACATGGTCCCATTTCATACATTTGTGTCTCTCGAGCTCGAAAAGGTAGAAAATGACACTTGAGATAACCACTTGACCATTTTAGTCAAGTCGTACCTTTTTCGTAAATAGTTTATCCTAGCTCGAAAAAGGGGTAAACGTATACTGGGTAAATGATGTTTCACATCCTTTAGCAAGTTCAAAACGACAAGAGTTTGGCAATCTTTTCGTATCTAAAAGGTCAGAAAAGAGTTGAAAGCAGACCCTCGATTTTATTTTCTTTAATGAGTCAAAAGGCAAAAATACTAATCGATCTTTTCATTTGAGTTTTACGAGCCAAGAAAAGAGCTTAAATGGGACTCAAGTATCATAATCAACAATCTATCACTTGTTGCTGCACAAGAAAGGTAAATTTGTTATGCAGTTTTGGGGAAAAAATAGGTCAAAAACACTTTAAAAACCCTAATATATTCATGAAAAATGAATAAAAATGGGAAAAAATTAATTATTTTTTACCATTTACCATTTTACCTTCTTGTGAAGAGATTTTTACCCTTTGTGCCCTAACTTTTCTGGAGCAGATTATGAGAGATCCAGGAGGTCATTTGTTGAGCTGTCAGCTGCAGATAAGACCCAAGAACTTAAGCTCCATTTTCATAATATTTTTACTTGATTTTATCCATTTTTTGGATTTCATGGGAAGGATTTGGAAAAACTATTTTTCCCTCGGTTGGCGCGATTTCCCTGCACGAATCCACATCAAATGGGGGTTAAGAAAACTGCCAATCGTGCTGTTGGCACCACTATTTTTAAAACAGAGGCACCAGTTCCTTGAGAAAAGAAAAAACATGTTTTTTTCTAAATTCAACCACTTGAATCCAAATTTTCTCGTCAAAGGTGATCATTGACTTGATTAAATGGTTTTTGCAGGAAGAAAATCGTTGAAAATGGTGGATTGGAAAGAAAGAGAGCATGAGGATATCGATACTTAAGCAATAGCTGATCAAAATTGCTTTGAGGATTTAAGGAATAGTGCACTCCTCAAGTTCTTTCTCACACCAGGGATGCGAGCTCAACTCGAACTTCTATGTACTTGATTAGCCTC
Source organism: Pinus taeda (assembly GCA_000404065.3). Taxonomy (NCBI): domain Eukaryota; kingdom Viridiplantae; phylum Streptophyta; class Pinopsida; order Pinales; family Pinaceae; genus Pinus; species Pinus taeda. Next base: position 187,957 of record APFE031131250.1, read on the forward strand.
TGGGACATAAATCGGGAAATTTTTATCATCGGTGACCAATAGCTGGAGATGAAGACTTTAGACACTTATTTCATCACAAGACTGTCCCAGAGAGGGTAACCAATCAACTTATACGGGTCGAGGCTGATTGGAGCAAGTGCATCAATGCTACTTGCCGAACATTTCCCAGAAGCTCTCAAATCCAAAAGTGGCAAGATCAAGATCGCGACTGTTCGGGTTCTTGTGTTGAGAGTGTTACTGATGACCATCAATAGAGTGGCTGGGTCCCAAGTGCCGCATGGGATTAACAAGTCAAAGTTTTTCTATGCTATCGAGTGCACATCGCCACTATTTTTAAGTGGGTAAAATCTATGTAAATAAACATGAAGTGCCAACTATCAAAACCTAAGGTAGAAAACCTGAAGTAGTTTTTCTTTGGGTCTGTGCTAGTGACCTTCTTCCTGGAGCGAGTTCCGTTGTTCCAATACCAGCTGACTGAGGTGGATCCATCGATGCCACGAGACCCACAGATAATCCATTGGAGTGAGTTGATGCCCATGGTTACGGGGGGCCAACATATGTCCTATAAGCCCACCTTCTTCTCATGGCCATGACGACAGCTGATCATAGTGAAGGATTGACTTTACAGTGGTACCAACTTCCACAGATATCAGATATGATTCTCCAAGAGGGGGAGGGCTTTGATGATAAGGTAAAACACAAATAATTTTTTAATATTTTGATGTTTTTTATTGTTTTTTTAATATGTATTGCTGACATTTCAATTTATGAATGCAGATGTTGGACCAGAATGTTGTGCCAAGATGTCCCTGATTCGTAGACATATTGCTTGTCAGTTTGATGTCACTCCTTATCATGAAGGAAGTGATAATGAGGAATAGATCGCATGGAACCCTGAGGGATTGACTCACGATATCCCAAATTATGCCCAGGTGGGTGATATTTTGTGCCAATACCAGAGGCACACAATGGGACTATCAGACTGGATTCGCCAACTGCTGACTCATGTAGTCTGAGAAGTTACATGCTACCATGAGCATCATGCTGTTTAGTGCATAGGCCTAGCATTCCACATTTTTTAAGGCCTGCGAGCCATGAATGTTTTTGATCACACATATTATTTTTTGGGCCCTCAATGTATGAGATATTTTTTTTTCCTACTTACTATGATACAAATGATTTGTTTTTTATTTTTACATGTTTCACAAATGTCTATCCAGGACATAATTAGCTAATGCATCTGTCATTGTATTCATATGTCTAGGAATATGATGATATGTAATGTAATCAAATTTTCTCTCCAATAAACGAATACGTAGATACATTCTCAATATCTGAGGGTTTCTGACGGAATATTTCCCATTGAGTTGAAGAACGACAAACTATGAATCAAGGTTGAAAACCAAATCCCAGCTGCCAAGAGTGATTGATTTTGACAACAATTCGATAAGTTCGCTATACTCAGTGACGTTATTAGTTGTTTCACCTAGACAAATACCTTGAAGATCAGTCAACTCACCATGAGGGTCATAAATTTCCCATGTCGTGGATGATAGATTCTAGGCACTTTGGTAAGCACCATCAATGAAACCGATGTGAGGAGACATTGACATCTGCAAAGCAAGAAAAAGAATAATATGCAGGAAAGATTCTTGAAAAACAACACACCAAACCACATTGCACAAAAATGAATGACACACTTATTGTACAAAAGTAACGATGAAAGATGACCTAAGCATAGTAATTTTTGAGATAAAGCCCATTACGAGGCTTGTCTAAGGGATTGCCCTCATAGTCAATAAGCTCATAGGCCCCTTTTTGTAACACGCGTTTAACAATCTAGGGACCATGCCACATGGATTCGAACTTGCCTACCCTTATTTTATCATTAGCCTGATCATATAGAAGGACCAAATCACCTTCAAAAAAAGCTCAAGGAAAAGTGGACAAATCAAAATGGGATTTGACTCATTTTTTCTGTGCTTCGATGACCAAAGCAGTAAGACAGTGAGTCTCCTCCAGTCATTCTAAATAAAACAGACGCTCTTCCTGAGGTGAGATCTTGGTGAGAAGTTTGACAACAACCTTGAGGGATGGAATTTCACATTCATTCAGTAAAGTTGCTTCCAAGCCGTAGACTGGTTGGAATGGTGTTAATCCAGTTGCATCCTTGGTCAAGTTTCGATAAGCCCGCATAGCTTAAAAGAGCATGAGATGCCAATTTGACTTGTGCATCCCAATGGTGCACTAAAGAATTGTAACCAAGACTTTGTTCACAGCTTCAACTTGGCCATTGGCCTAAGGGTAATACGGGGTTGATCCATTGTGGTGTAAACCCAACGTAGAAGTCAGCTTAGCCATCACGTAATCTCAAAAGTGGGAGCCATGGTCGGTGACAATGGCCTGAGGCACTCCAAACCTAGAAATAATGTGAATGAATAGAAATTGAGTTTTCTTTTTACCATCGACAAAGTATGTAGGCATCACTTCAGCCCATTTGGTGAAATAATCTACAACAACGAGAATATATCCATGTCGCATGGCAAAACGAGGGTTACATGTCATATAGTAGATGCCCCATTTGGGAAAAGGACCCACAGGGTGTAGGTGTGTGGGCAGGCCTCACATTTTTCGCTGGTAAATTTGGAACTCATGGCATTTGCGAACAACAAGGATGCAATCCTTGAAGATGGAGGGCCAGAAGTAACCAATGCAAAGTATTTTTTGAGCAGTAGCATATCTAGACATATGAACACCACATGCCCTGGAATGGTAGTCATTTAAAACTCTCTCAACCTCCTCGAGAGTAAGACATCGACGAAGAACTGAATGGACATCGATGTAGTATAAAGTATCTCCAATAATACGGTAGCGTTGGGAGTGATGTTGAATGCATCAACGATCATCCTTAGTCAACGTAGACCAAAAGGTGGATGTCTGGAGATACATGATGATATTGCTGTACCATGGTCGAGGGTACTAATAAGGAAAAGAGTCTCATTTGGAAGCTGCTTAGTGGCGTTAGCATGAAGAGATGCAGAAAGAAGGGGGCAAATCAATTCGGAAAAAACTAGTGATTTCTTAGATTTGGCAATTGTGAACACCAAATCAAACCCTTGTAGGATGACAATCCATTTATAATGCTTTCCCCCCAGCAACAGATGAGTCAGGATGTAGGTCATGTTGTTGCATTCATAAATCACAGTGGTAGTGCATAAGAGAATGTAGTGTCGAAAGCATTGAACAACCTGGACGATAGCCAAGGCCAACTTCTCGATGTGAGCATAATGTGTCTTAGTGTCAATGAGATTGTGACTGAGGTTTTAAATAACATATTCATTGCCTTCGTCATCATCTTTTACCAACACCATGGCAATGGTGCTAGAGGCTATAGCGAGATAAAGGAAGTAATCTCAATGATAATTCGGGGGATGCAACAAAGGAGCTTTTATGAGAACAAACTTGAAATCATCGAAAGGCTTTTGGGCAATTCCATCCCAAACAAATGGCATTTCTTGCTTGAGAAACTAAGTGAACTCTAAAGCCAGCTAAGCATAATTTGGTACAAAATGACGGAGGAAATTTGCTTTTCCCTGGAGACTCTGTAGTTGGTGCAATGAAGATGGAGGGGGGTAAATTAACTATGGCCTCAACTTTAAGTGGATCAATTCAAATGCCTGCCTTAGAGACAATAAAGCCAAAGAGTCATCCAGATTCGATGCAGAAGACACACTTATGTGGATTTAGCTGAATGTTGCAGTGTTAACAATGAAGAAAAATTTGATGGAGATGATCAGGGTGATCACGATGCTTACAAGAATGAGTGGGAATGTCATACAAGTATGTTTGAATGATTTTTTAGATGTCATGGAATGCATAAGACATCTCTCTTTGAAATGTAGCCCTAGCATTTTGAAGGCCAAAGGGGATCTTTTTGTATGTGAAAGTACCCCACAAACAGATGAAAGTTGTCTTATCTTGATCAGCTGACGTAATGTTCATCTAGATGTAGCAAGAAAAATCATCCGTGAAATAAAATAATTCACTCCTAGCACATTCATAAATGATTTGATCAATGAAGGGAGTGGGGTAGTTATCCTTTGGACAGGCACAATTGAGATCTTGGTAATGTGGATCATGCCTTGCTTCTTTATCACCGGTACAATATTCGACACCAAATTTGTAAGAGGGATTAGATAAATGAATCCAACTTTGAGAAGTTTTTCAACTTCACCCTTGATGTTGGCTGCTTTTCTAGGGTGTGTTAGTGTCAGTATCTTCATCCCTCCATTAGTGATCAAAATTCTCTCGTTGCATTGCATTTTAGATGTCTCATTCGATCAGCTGCATTCCACTAGCTCATGGGTCATCTGATGGCAGTGGCATATCATCAATTTTCCCTCATGGTCTTTACCTGCTGGCCTATTTTCACAAATTCAGGTCATTTACAGTCATTTTTTGTCTTCACATTTGTAAAAGCCAATTTTAGGGTTTTTAGGTCTCATTAGGTCTAGTGTTTGTCATTAAAGTCTTGTAAAAGTTCAATAATGGTTAGTAGACACATGCGGAGGTCAAATAAGGTCTTAGCATCAAAAATTTCAATAATGGCATTCTCAGTAATTGATTTTTCCTCAAAACCCTGTTTTGAGGAAAAATAGAGTTTTTCTTCTATGTATATAGTTTTTATGTAATTTTATTCTTCCTATATGTAATAAGTCTAAAAATGCAACCTTTGTCACCTTGCCAAAGCTCCTGCGCTTCATCTCCTACAAAAGAGTAAAAAATTCAAAGCATTAGTCCATCAAAAGTAAAAAAGCAAGTCAAACTACCAAAACAGAGTTTTAAAGAACAAGTGAAAGACAAACATTAGAAAAGTGGGTTTTTCTTAAGTGAAAAATTAAATACATGGGTATATAAAGCGTTTTTCATGTTGAAGAATTAATTTGTGCCTAAAGAAGTGAAAGAAATAAGAGTAAATCGTGATTTGAGGCCAAGGGAGAAAAATTGCAGCAAAATTGTGCAAAGCTCCTGGCGCGGTGCACTTGGGTTGAGGCGCAGCGCACCTGGTCAACGCGGCACATAGAAGCTTAGAAAACACATTAGATTTAGAATGGGTGTGATGCACCAGTGAGGTGTGGTGCACTTGTGTTTGGGTGCGACACACCTACCCTCGAAGCCCTGATTTCATCCAATTGACCTCATTTAGCTCCGAAACTTGCAATCTCCATTCCTCAAGTAAGTGGAAACTTCCTAAGTGCCTTTGCAAGAGATTTCATCATCTTTCACGGTGTTTCAATAGGTGAGAGATAAAACCTTAGTTTGTTGCACATTGAAATTGAAAAAATTGTCTAGGGTTTACAATTTTGTCCTTGTTGCTGTTTATTTCTCTACCTCATTGTCATATCCCCTTCACTACATTTAACTAATTTCATTTCCCATTTCCCCTCTCATTTCCACTCATCCTAATCCCCTCTTCCCAAGACCCTAAAACCCTAACACAAAATTCCACTATTCCCAAAACCCTGCTACTCCCAAAAAACCCTACAATCAGCACAAATCCCTCATTCACTGTCCCCATCATCATTCCCATTCATTTAACAACAAACAACTATTCTTCATTTAAAGTCTCTTCATACTCATCATTGAAACATCATATAATGGAAAACATGGAAACATACTCACCTTATGAAAGGGACGAGGAAACAGTGAGTGATTCCTCTCAAGAACTTCATGCACCTAGAAATCCTCACAAGGGAGGAAAACACATCTGGGAGGAGCCCACTACACTTACAGAGCTATTGGCTTGTCCTCTTGCTGTAGAATGTTTCAAACATCAGGCTTGCTATCAGTTTTGTGAGATGGTGGAAAGAGTCAAATACCACCATGAGATTGCTAGATTATTTTTCCTCCATCTTCACAATGGCTAGGTCAATTTGGCAAGTTTTACATTTGCACTAACACCTGAAACTATCGCTGAAGCAACAGGTATATCGAATGTGGGCAAACAATGGAACAAGGGACAACTGTTGGATAAAGAACATGATGAGCCTTCTATCAAAGCTGACTATCAGAAGCAAATTAGTAGGGTCTTCGCTTTCAGATACCTACAGGACACATATGCTCAACTTATGAAGCTCATAATCAAATATTTCAGCTGTGAAGGTAGATTTTCTCACTTATACAACTATCATGTTAGATTATTGATGCATTTCACTAGGGTGATGATGATGAGCCTCCCCTATTTCATGCACTAGAATATTGAGAAAATCACTACATTTGTGCAAAGGAAAACTCCTCATCAACAATACAACAACATTTATTACTTTGCAATGATCAGGATTGTGGTTTTGCATCAACTTAGTTTGCTAAATGTTTCATGGGATGATTTCATTTTACATGAGGTTTTCACAAGTCCTCAAGTGACCCCATCAGTTCTTCACGAGGTAGGAGGGCCTTCAAATCAACAAGAAATGCATGAGAGTCAAACAAACAGTGTGCCAGTATTCATCACTTATCAAAAGGGGAGAAGGAGGCTATTTGCAGTAGCAAAACGAGTACTATCTCGACCCGGGGTGGAATTAGTCTCATTTCCTTCAATAGAAAAGCAGGTATAGGACACAGGTAAATATCTAGTGCATGATGAAGGGCCTTCGGAAGGTCAAGAGAGAGATTTCATTCTCTTTCACAATGAGGACACTGATTTGGGCTTCCAAAGCTCAAAACTCAAAGAGATCATCCAGGAAAAATAAGCTGACATTCATGCCTTAGCTCTTAGCCTAGAAAGAGATAAGTGGATTATAAACTACCTTGAGCAAAGGAACAAGCAACTAGAGGATCAACAGATGATCATGGAGCTGTAAACTATAAGAGAAAATTGGCAAGCAACCAAGAGGAGGAAAATGAAATTGACACCACTAGAGCAAGAGATTGAAGCTGATCATGAATCTTAGCTAGAGAGGAAAATTGTGCACTTGGAGAAGTTGCTGGAGAAGGCAAACAAAGAGAAAACGATGCTGAGGCACATGGCCTATCACTATTTGTCAAGAAACAAGATTTGCAAAGCGAGGATAAGGACCTTAAATGCCAAGTTGAGGAAAACTTGGAGGAGGAAGAAAGACCAAGATAGACTCAAAATATTGGTTCACGATTCCTTAGCCCAACATAGTACTTGATGCAGGTCACTCAGCCCAAATTTCAAGAAATTTGGCACACTTTTTTCAATTTTGAATTTTTGAAGGGAAAAACAAGATTTTTTGGCTAGTGCGTAGCACCACCAGATAGTTTCATTTGCTAGGGACCTCCTCTGGAGGAAAACTCTACAGTTTTGGATTCCTCATGTAAAATTATGAATGCCCATAAATTACTAGAAATTTTTTCCAAGTTTTGCGCTTCCAAAAGGGTCAAAAACTCCTAAAAAATGTCCTTTCTGCCCCTTTTTGGCCACACAGGAAGCAGCGTTGGGAGAGCTCATTTTTGGAGGGGAAAACAGACACCACATTCAGAAATTTTACTTGTTCTGGAAGGTAGACAGAAATTCCTTTCCAAAAAGCCCACTTAGAGTAAATTTGGTGCATGGGAGGGCCTCCAAAATCAGTTGTAAAAAGGTTCTACACACAGGGACAGTGGCGTGGCGCACACAATGAAAAATTGTTATTTTTTCCAAAAGAACTCTATTTTTCGCCTACTTTTTTCTGAGTTTGACCTTTTTCTCACTCATGGTAGAACTCATGATGTAAATTGATGTACCTTGAGGTACTTGGATGTAAAAAGGTTGAAAATTCACTCATGGAGGTAGATACATCATGTAATCAGTTTCCTAGATTTTAGAGGCAAGCTGTTCCACTACCTGCTTTTCAGTTCTTAGTTTATATCTTGTTGAAACAGCTCCTAAACTCATGAATTCGACCCCTAAAGCCTAGCATGAGTTGTTTTTTGCCTATATCTAGTACTCTTTTAGTCATTTGTAAAGGTTGGACTCTTGTGAAAGCTTTGAGCAACATTGTACATTCATCTCTGTAGTTTGGCAAAGGAATAGACCAGGGTTTGCAGCCTTTTGTGGGATTCTTGTGGCAAGTTGATTTGGTATTGTTTTTTCTTCTATAATTCAAGTTTACATGTGTTTATGTATGCCATTATAGCTCTCTTTTCAGCTGAACTAAATGAATCAAGGATAAAGGTAGAAATCATTGAAGTTGCAGTGCTCTACCTAGGGTTTGTTTAGTTTTTTTATGTTTTCTACTATTTGAAGAGGACTCCTGAGACTCTCATGCCCTTTCCAGCTCCTCACTAGTCTTAAGACTCTCCATATCATTCAATTTAAAGTACTAAATCATTTTCCTACCTCGCCCCATAGAAACCTCTGCAAAACTGAGTCCATTCCCCGAACCCAAATCTGCCATTCACATTTGAGCCAACAAACCAACATAAAATTCAATGAAACTCCTCTGAGCATATAACTAGCCTAAAATTAGTCTTTACATTGGTCATCTCAAGCTTTATTTGCTATATTTTCCTGAGATTGACAAGGAGAGAGCCCTCTCCCGACCTGATAGGGCTAGCTACAAGGTTAAGTGTGGTTTGATGTTACACTAGATCCTACCTTTCTCAGCCTAAGGTAGATTTAGGCCCTAACAGGGTGCACTCAGTGGAGCCGTTAATGAACGGGCTTCGCATAATGATAAGTCTTTATTTTGTGCATGACTATACTTGGTTCAATGCTAGGAATTTCTTCATATGCCCATGCAAAAACATCCTGGAACTATTGGAACAGACGAGTATAGAGCTTGATCTCTTCTGGAGAACAAGTTACCCTGATATGGATATTTTCAATGACACGAGGATTGATAGAATATCAATTGGCATCATTTGGGTAATATTACCCATGCTCCCCTTCGACCAAACTTCATGAGTCATTATCGATGTTTGAAGTGGTAGGGAAGAGAATTGAGAAGAGAACTTCTTGAGACAAGTAGAAAGGACCACCAGGCTAGGGAAGAACAAGACGATGATGAGTATCATTCCAAGGTACTTCTTTTAGAGACATTACTTCCATGATACTCTCATCGGAAAGAAAAGTCTCGCAAAGGGATCGGGAGACTCCGAAGCACCAAGCCATGGGGATTGAGAATATGCATAAAGAGAGGTTTTCGAAACAAGATAATTAGAGGACACTTTAGGCAAAGCCGAAACAATTTCCACCTATTTAATTTTGTTGGGACTTAATGGCATTACCTGACCCCATGTGTCAACAAGATCTGGAGAGGAAATGACCCAAGGATCAGACTTAACCGAAATCATGTTAACAGAGGCAACATGAGGAGGTGGGAGTGGAAAGATCCCCATTAGAGAAGGATCTTCAAAGAGTCCTACCCCCACACTTTCATAAGGATCACCGGTGTGCTTGAGATACAGAACATTGCCATCCGAGGAGGAAGAGGAAAAGAAGGAGAGTTGGTCAACTATGACTATCTTCCCTTGATGGGGAAAACGAATCATGCAGAATAAGGAGGATTCTACAACATGCATGGCATGTGTTCGACTCCATCTGAGTAGAAGATTATAATTGAGATTAACATCAACAATCTCTAATTTGATGTGCACTATCTTGCCATCCAAAGTAATGGCAAGGTTGATTAAGACACCGAATGGTCGCAAATTGCGCCTGTCAAAAGTTTCCAAATTGTTAGGGGACTAGTTCAAAGTAGGAGAACCAATTACCCACCATCGAGAAACACACATGATGCAAGTGGAAGCACCTTCAGCAGTGATGGTCCTGTGAATGTTTTTCTCATTGATGATGACCTGAATGAGAAAGGAAATTTGATGAGGCAAATGTGGAACGTGGTTTTCCAAGTCAAAACAAATAAGATTAGAATCAGTAGGATCAATACCCCCAATAGACGACACTAATGATTTCCACTGAGAAGGATATCTTTGGAGGACCTTAAGAGTAGACATAGTTGATGACACTTGAGCCAAATCCTCAACAATTTTATAATGCTAAGTGGCTTGAGCATTTGGATTATATGAGGACTTTCGTAGCACACCTCAAGAAGGTGGTCGAACGACGAAATCAAGATTAGGTCACTTTATATGGAGAGGACCAGAACTTGATGGGGTAGAAGAATAAAGGGCACCTTTTTTTTATTTCCTTGTTGTTGGAGTAGAATTTTGATAATATTTTGTCCTGGTAGCCACGTTAATCAGTGTACTCATCATGAACATTTGTGAACTCGAGGAAGCAAATGGCAGAGGCTAGTCTACCATTTGGGTCTGCTGGGATGGAAAGTGCTCTTTTAGGATAGCTGGGGTCCCTTTCAGCAACCAAATAACTTCAGATCATCAGGGACAATCCTTAGCGTAGTGATCTTCCTAACAAATGAGGCATGGATACTTAGGCTTCCATTTGGAAGCATCACCAATAGATGACTTAGGAGGACCCTGTTTTGGAGCATCGAATTTACCTTTTCCTTTGATTTTATTCTTACCTTTTGAGGATTTTTCCACTGCAGTAGACTGAACAACGTGGACCTCTGAGGTTTTACCAGGGCTAGGCAAATTCTGAGAGGGACTATTGGAAGTAGTGTTTGAGGCTGACTTCTGTTTCGAAAAAGATTTTACAGGGGTCTGGGACACTGAACCAATTACTCCATTAGCAAGAGGTGTAGCCTATGACTTCGATGTCATTGGATCGAATGATGGTCTTAGAGCATCAGGTAATAACTCATACAAAGTTCCACCTAATACTAAATGAGATCTAAGTACTGGGCATGAGAAATGGTTTGCTCCTCCACGATGCACCCACCCATAGTGATATTATGAGAAATTTGAGTAACAAATGATTTGGTGAACCATTCGGTTAGTAATTGATCAACAATCTCAAATTTGATCGGGTGATGCCTACATCTCCATTCATCGATGCGATCAGAGATGTGGGTCGCAGTATTTTACTTGAACAATGTAAGAAAATAGGTGTCGGTTTCATAGAAAACGGGAAATTAGAAATGCATGAGGAAATACATGGCTACAAAGTTGAATTCATAATAATTACTTCAAGGTAGATGGATGTACCACTTGGCTGCAACACCTATGAGAGTTCGTTGGAAAATATGGAGTCAAATAGAATTGTCAATGTAGGAATTTGAAGAGCACCAAAGGTGATATGTCATCACATAGGCTTGAGGGTCTTCTTTCGATTTCCCATCAAACTTCGGATAATTGCTCAGGATCTCGGATGGGATTGGATGCTAGTAGGGTAAAAGAAGAATTGGATCATTCATGAATCGAGACACATCTGCCAACTCTAGTGTAGCCAAGAACGATAGTTGAGTATTGAAAGGCATTAGAGGTCGATAAGGGGGTTCAACTGGAGGAGCCCATCCTTGCTGGTAAGGATTTGATCCCCATAGTGGATGGTTTTGACCATATGGCATTTTATTTTTCCCCCACTGTAGGTTACCTTGCCCGCAGGGAGGATTTTGACCTTGAAAGCCCAAAAATTGTCCAACCATAGGTTGTTCATTAGCAACATATGGGGTAAAAGGTTGTTTAGGCTATTGACCTTGGACGTATGGGTTTTGTACCTGCTGTCCATGGACATACGGGTTTTGAACCTGTTAGCCCTGGACATAAGGATTTTGGACCTCCTATCCTTCGGCAAAAGAATTTTGAACATGTTGCCATTGGAAATGAGGATCTAGGGCCTACTACTACAGTACCTGACCCTGACCTTGTCCTTGAAAAGGTTGACCCTGTTGATATGTATATAAGGGTTGTTGTTGCTTGGGTTGGCATTGTAGCTGCGAGGGTTGACCTTACGACTACGAAAATTGTTCATGCGACTATGTAGTGGCCAATCTAAGGTGCTAGATGACTACAAAAGTTGTTCATGCGACTGTGTAGTGCCCAATCTAAGGTGCTAGATTAGACTAGATTTATTATCAACCAAGGTAGGTAAACTTAGAGGCACGTCTCTAAAGTCTATAGACATAAAAGGATTCCTAACTAAGTGTCTACTGTGACAGGCTATAGCATTCCTTTATAGGAGGTTAAGATATGTTTCCTCTCACCTTAACACCCAGATCACCTAATTTATCTAACTATCCTAAAGATACAACATATTGCTAGACTGAGTTTTCAATCCTCTTACAAGGATGTTATGCACAAAAGCTCTTTCTAGCTAACACTTAAGCATTCATGAAAAATCAAAAGCACACTGAATTTTAAATGCATGAAAATAGAGTCTATGGAGATGCTTTAAAATCTAACAACGGATCAAATCTTTTACAAGATATGGTTCAATGATCTAACAATCAAATCTTCAAGCTATCACCATAAATACTACTTGCGAGAATTTCTAATCAAATCGATAAAATCATAAACATGGAAATAACACTAAACATTATGCACACTACTCAAATTCAAAAACGTCATGGTAATGAAATTAACATTATACCAATCCACGTAGGGCCCATCCACGCTTCGATGGCACACTGAAGTAACCTTAAGCAACGAGAGTATTAATGCATAAACACTGTTAGAGTAAAACGGTGACTGTAATTACATTCAGAAGATTGAAATCACATACAAGAGTTTTGTTCTGGAGCAATACACAGAGATAATAGTCATAATTGTTGAAAACAAAAAAACAATACGCAGTCTTTATCTCTTGTCTCCTATCTAAATCAAATGTACATTCATTAAGTAGATATTTCTGCTTTTACAAAAGAGTTATTTTTTGTCCTTTCTAATCTAAACCGATTTCCAAAAGCAAAACGAAACCGGTTTGGGAAACCATGGTTTTTTGTTGCCTTTGTGACCAAAAAGGCTAGGTTTGAACAGCATTGACTGCATAACCAGGAGCTTTTGATTTGTTGTTGAATTGATTTTTCACCATGCATGTACATTCCAGATCTTGTTCCTATCCATTGCTTTGGCTTACCTGTCATGCCACGTGTCAGATCATAAACCATTTATAGGAAGTCATGACATCTTGTAATCTTTTTGTTGAAAATTCCTAATTTTTAACATAAAAATTCACAAATTACATTTAATGTAAACTAACAACTATAATTCTATTAATTAATCAATTTCGATGGATATGAGGGGTCTATGTAATAAAAATATAGACAAATGATGGTGTTTTTAGAAGAAAAAGATGGAAATGAAATGGTACCAACATCTCCCCCAAGATCAATGATTTAGCATTCCTCATGCTAATCCTGATGTGTTGCCTCTATACTTTGTTCCTACCTGTACCTCTGCTTCTTTTAACAATGCATCTATGTTCTTCTGAGCTTGGACATCCTTTTGAATGTGGAGCTCATGTTTCAAATTCTTGTATTTCTCCTTGAGGGATTTCTTTTGAGTATACCATTTGGTTGCCCACTTGAAAATGTCAGCTTGTTCAGCCTTGAGCTCTTTGATTTGCTCCTTAAGCTTCTCATTTTTTTGCTGGGTTTTCTTACTCTGATTTCTCAACATTTCGTTCTCCCTCTTAATGGCATTTTCCAGCATGTTGGCCTCCATCAGTTCTTCTTTTAACTTTTCAATTTGTTTTGCTAACCTCTTTTGTTTCTTGATTGCAGGCGGTGACTCTTTTCCTTGCCTATTGTTGCTCTCAACTTCCATTTCGGCTTCCGGTCTAGGCTGTGAATGAGCACTGCTCTTGATGTCCATCAGTGCATGTGCATTTGACTCTGGTTGATCTTCTTGTGGCTGGGTCTTTTGTACTCTCCTGGATCTTGTTGTATATGTAGTGAAAATTTTATCTTGCTCAATCTTCTGGGCAGCTTCTTGCCTCATCTTTGTCGTCCTTACACTACTGCTAGGTGGAGGGACATTGCCTGACTTGCACACAGGAATTTCTTCATCAATGTCAAGCATAAATCCTGAGTTCTCTTGTTGTTCTTGTTCATCCTCTCCATCTTTGATTTGATTGGCAACCAGAAATTCCTTCCATGTTTTTCCCCTTTCCTGCACTTCAAATTCAATGAGAATTTTAATTAACCCAAAATGATACAAGCTTTTGTCCTCATTACCCTTTTGCTTTTGGATAGTTTTTGACATCTTAGTCAAGCTCTGCAAGAGGAAATAGGGTAAACTAATGGTGCACTGCCCTTTTAAATGCAACAAGAGTTTGATGTGGTATAAATAGAATATGATGTAATGACCCTCACACGTAACAAATTTCTAAATAATATACACCATTTCATCCCATGGATGCATTAGCCAGCTCCTAGGGAAACCCCTTTTCTAGTTAACAGATGAAACCCTCGACCTAGACATGAATTGGGTCCATGATTTTTCCTTGAATTATTTTGTTTTGAAATATTTTTCTCCTTCTGGGCTGATCCCTTAGGATTGTGCTATGGTGTCTTTTGAAATCCTAAAAGAGAGGTTGCCTATCAATGCTTTCTCTCCATTAAATGTAAAGGCAAATTTCTTAGTTACTTCTTCATTGCTCCCATTAAACTTCTCCAAGAAGGGTAGCCATTGCTTTTCCCTTAAAATTGTAATGCAGTCATCATGATATTGTGAACTATCAAATGTATTAGGCTCTGCTATATTAGTCATTTTTACAGAGAAACCCCTGCTCTAACCCTCTTCGTTTATGCTTAAAAATTCAACAAGGGTCTCTTGATTTGTTACCTTTGTTTTTCGCTCCACACAATCGACCTGGTAGCGCCCTCTATTCTTCACGATCAGCTTCTTCAATGGCTTAGGTAGCGACCAGATGAATGTCCTTGAATTATGGCGGAGGTGGAAACTTGTGAGCCCAATTACTGTGCTTTCCTTCGTGGCACTTCCTGTTCTCGGCCTTTGTTTTTTTTTTTTGAAATCACAGCGTTTGAGTTACTAGTATGGAACACCCTTTTTACAAATTGAGAATGAAATGGAACTTTAACAACCGACTTGACCCAATTCACTATAATGATAATAACGGAGCGCACTCATATTACAAAGACAGAGGAGTAGCTGTATTGGGTTGTATGAGTACCAGCATGAGAACACCGTAAGCATGTATGGAGTACTGGAGTATGATAACGGCTAGTTGTTTGCGTGAGTTGACTTGGGTCGAACGGTCATGTTGTAACTTGGCCGATTCAAAAACAATGAATGAAATCATGTAACATTTGGCTTTCCAATAGTTCACCACTTGTCCCTTGCTCATTGGTACTTGGCCGATTAGGAAAATGTTGGACCGATAGTAAGGTTTGATGGCTGATTCAAGAATGAGGAGATGAGTTAATAACAAGGCTTGGAGGGTGGTGTAATAGAAGATTTAAAAATTGTAGGAGGAGTATGGGGATAGGCTAGAGTGTTGGGAAATGATAGGAATTAGGAATATGACAAGGGTGATGGGTATAGGGGTGTTTTTGAAATTGATCATAAGCAGTCATAGTCATAACATTTAACACTAAAATAATCCAAGAATTTAAATGTTAAAAATAAAAATTACAATAATACATTACACTTTATTGGTTGATCAAGAGTTGAGTTGGCATGCATAGGTAGGATTGATCATTCTTGTTCAGATATGACTAATATTTGTTGTCCATAACAGGTCCCTCTGAGATGAATTTGGATACAACAGGTCCCTCTGAGATCTGGAGAATGTTTGTGCAGCTTCTTTGAAATCTGGAAAAGAACTATGTGTGTGCAGCTTCCTTGATCTTGGTGTTGATGGAGCCTCAATGATAAGCAACCTTTGAACTATGTTGAAACTTTGTTGAAGCTTTGCTGAAGTAGCTTGAGAGAGCAGTCTTTAACAGGTCCCTTTGATGTTTGTTGAACAGGTCCCTCTAATGTTGGTGCTGGTAACATAGTCTTCTGAAGAGGTCCCACTGCATATTGCTTAAACAGGCCCCTACTTTGATTAGAACAAAGACAAAAAAAACTTCTTTATTGAAATACTGAAGTGCTGAAACAAACTCTTTGAGAATTTACAATGAGGAGATGAGATAAGGAAAACAAAAATGCTGACGCTTCTCCCCCACTAAAGGTTTGACTTGTCCTCAAGTCATTATTAAAGCGATGAATTAAACAGTAAACAAAAAAAGAACAAGGAATTCTTACCAGACAAAGAATTGGTTTTCAAGTAAGAATTCTGGGTTAGAGTGTGCCAGAGTTTGGTTTTCACATCTAAACCATTATGATTATTATTATTATTATTTTTTATTTTTTATTTTTTTTAATTCTCTTTTTATTTTTATTTTTTAATTGAAATGAAATGCACTAAGGTAGAGATACTACAGCTGAAGGCTGCAATATCTCAACCTCCCTTTGCTGAGATACAGTTTGAAGAAAATCCTCTTTGGTGATGGGCTTATGGTAGAGTTTCAACCTATGGCCATTGACAAGAAAGGGGTGACCTTCTCCATCAATAGTAATAATCTTGACTGACCCATTCTCATAAACTTGAACTATTTCATATGGGCCCATCCAATGTGTGGTAAATTTGGGTTTATGATCTCTGAATTTAGAGTCGAAGAGTAAAGCCCAATCTCATTCTTTGAATTGTTTCTTTTTCATATGTGCATCATGCCATTGCTTCCTTTGTTTCTGCATTAGGAGTTTTGTCTCCTCTGCTTGCTGCCTCATTTCATCCAGCTGGTTCAACTGCTTAATTCTTTCTTGTTGTGCTTCATTAAGATCAATTCCTAAATCTGCAGCCATCTTATAAGTATGTATTTGAAACTCAATAGGAAGCATTACCTCTTTGCCATAAACCAATTGATATGGTGTAAATTCTATAAACCCAGAGTGCATCTTTGAGCTTCTCTTCCCAATTCTTTTTGTTCATTGCTACGGTCTTAGTGATAATTCCTTCCAATGTTTTATTTGTGGATTCCGCCTGGCCATTGGCCTGTGGATGGTAAGGTGTACTTCTTCTGTGCTTGATTTGATATTTTTCTGTGATTTCCTTAACTAACTTTGAAATAAACTGAGTACCTTGATCTATAACTATATCCCTTGGTACTCCATACCTTACAAAAATTTCTTCAAAAAGGAAGTTTACCACTGTTTGTTCAGTTGCCCGGACTAGTACTTTGGCTTCAACCCATTTTGTGACGTAATCAGTACATACTAGGATGTACTTCTTACCTTTGGAAGTTGGATTGATGGGTCCTATGAAATCTAGAGCCCATTTTTCAAATGGCTCTAGGTGTACTTGAGGCTCAAGTGGCACCTCATCTGTAGCTGTTGGCCTACCCATTCCTTGATAGCTATCACAACTCTTCACGTACTTCTTGGAATCCTTAAAAATAGATGGCCAGTAGTATCCAAGGATAAGAATCTTGAATGTTGTTCTTTTAGCTGCAAAATGCCCACCACACGGTTCAACATGGCAAGATTTTAAAATATCAATTATTTCATCATTTCTTACACATTATCTAATAATAATATCATAACCAGTGTAAAATAAATCTCCTTTAACCCATGAATATCTTGCACTTTGTTTGATTAGCCTCTTTTTTTCCTTTAGAGTAAAATATGGAGGTGTTCCTCCTGTGGCCAAATAATTGGCCAAGTCAGCATACCAAGGATTCACTATTGAAATTGCAAATAAATTTTCATATGGAAAAGAATCTTCAACCGAAACAACCACACCTGGATTTTGCAGTCTAGAAAGAAAATCTGCCACCTGATTCTCCTTACCTGGTATATCTAACACTGTGATGTTAAATTCCTGTAATAATAACAACCATCTGGTAACTCTGCCACTAGTTACTGGTTTATTCATTAAATGGTTAATGACATAATGGTCAGTATGTACAGAAACCTCATAACCAGTTATATAATGTCGGAATTTATTTACAGCATGTATGATTGCAAGCATTTCTTTTTCTGTGAATGTGTAGTTTAATTCTGCAGGTGTTATATTTTTACTAATGAAATAAATGGCATAATGACAAGACTCCTCTCTTTGGCCTAATGAGGCACCTACTGCAGTATCAGATGCATCTGTAAAGATGTGAAATGGTAGGTTCCAGTTAGGTCCTTTTAAGACTGGTGTGGTTGATAACGTTTCTTTGAGTGTTTCAAATGCTTGTTGACAATTATCATTCTAGTTGAAAGGTGCATCTTTGGCTAGAAGCTTAAACAAAGGTAAAGCTATTCTACTAAAATTTTCAATAAACCTTCTGTAATAGCTTGCATACCCAAGAAAACTTCTTACCTCTTTTTGAGTCTTCGAAATTAGCAAATTGACAATGATTTGGATTTTTGATGGATGAACTTTAATGCCTTGAGAAGAAATATAGTGTCCTAATACTATCCCTTCATTTAACATCATAAAACACTTTTCATTTCTCAAGGAAAAATTAGCTTCAATACATCTCTTCAGAACTTTTTCAAGATTCGTTAATGGATGCTCAAATGAATCACCATATACTGAAAAATCATCCATATAAACTTCAACACAATCATGAACTAAATCAGCAAAAATAGCTAATACAGCTCTCTGAAATGTAGCTGGAGCATTGCAAAGTCCAAATGGCAAAACATTATAAGCATAGGTGCCCTAGGGACAAGTAAAAGTGGTTTTTTCCTGGTCCTCTAAGGCTATCCTGATCTGGTTGTAGCCAAAATGTAGTGGCCAATCTAGGGTGCTAGATTAGACCAGATTTACTATCAACCAAGGTAGGTAAACTTAGAGGCACGTGTCTAAAGTCTATAGACATAAAAGGATTCCTAACAAAGTGTTTACTATGATAGGCGACAACACTCCTTTACAGGAGGTTAAGATATGTTTCCTCTCACCTTAATACTCAGATCACCTAATTTATCTAACTGTCCTAAAGATACAGCGTATTGCTAGACCGAGTTTTCAATCCTATTACAAGGATGTTATGCACAAAAGCTCTTTCTAGCTAACACTTAAGCATTCATGAAAAATCAAAAGCACACTGAATTTTAAATGCATGAAAACAGAGTCTATGGAGATGCTTTAAAATCTAACAATGGATCAAATCTTTTACAAGATATGGTTCAATGATCTAACAATCAAATCTTCAAGCTATCACCATAAATACTATTTGCAAGAATTTCTAATCAAATCGATAAAATCATAAACATTGAAATAACACTAAACACTATGCACACTACTCAAATTCAAAAACGCTATGGAAATGAAATTAACAGTATACCAATCCACATAGGGCCCATCCACGCTTCAATGGCATATTGAAGTAACCTCAAGCAACGAGAGTATTAACACATAAACACTGTTAGAGTAAAACGGTGACTGTAATTACATTCTGAAGATTGAAATCACATACAAGAGTTCTGTTCTGGAGCAATACACAGAGATAATAATCGTAATCGTTGAAAACAAAAAAACAATATGCAGTCTTTATCTCTTGTCTCCTATCTAAATCGAATGTACATTCATTAAGAAAATATTTCTGCTTTTACAAAAGAGTGATTTTTGGTCCTTTCTAATCTAAACCGATTTCCAAAAGCAAAACGAAACCGGTTTGGGAAACCATGGCTTTTTGCTGCCTTTGTGACCAAAAAGGCTGGGTTTGACCAGCATTGACTGCATAACCAGAAGCTTTTGATTTGTTGTTGAATCGATTTTTCACCATGCATGTACATTCCAGATCTCGTTCCTATCCATTGCATTAGCTTGCCTGCCATGCCACATGTTAGATCATAAACCATTTACAGGAAGTCATGACATTCTGTAATCTTTTTGTTGAAAATTCCTAATTTTTAACATAAAAATTCACAAATTAACTTTAATGTAAACTAACAACTATAATTCTATTAATTAATCAATTTCGATGGATATGAGGGGTCTATGGAAGAAAAAGATAGACAAATGATGGTGTTTTTAGAAGAAAAAGATGGCAATGAAATGGTACCAACAGGCTGCAGGGTTGGCCTTGTGAAGACATAGATTGGGAGGTTTGTTGAACATATTGCATTTACGGCTACATGGTTTTCTACAACTGTTGTGAGGGTTACCCCTGCGACTGTTGAAGTGGTCCCTGCTACTACATCATTGGCCCTTGTTGTTGCATGGATGGCCCTTGCTGTAATGAAGGTTTCCCTTGTTTCTATAAAGGTTGTCCTTGCTTCTACAAGGGTACTTGGACAGTTCCCGGATTGAAACCTTGAAAATTTCAGAGCAGTATCTGGCCATAACCATTAGGAATGGTGTTCGAACCAAGCTAAACATATTGTCTAGGCTGAAGGACGTAAGGTGGATACCATTCCTTGGGAACCATGTGGAACATAAGGAGTTTGGTACTGAACCTAAGTCTTATAAGGCTGCTGATACTAGAGATTGCTTGACCCAGAAGGACCAATGGGATTTTGTACCTGTTGGTACTGGACATTGCCTGATCTAGCAGGACCAACAGGGTTTTGAATTGCACCATAAGAAGGCTGGCTCACCCCAACCATGTGAGGCTGGGAGCTCCTCACATTAGTTGTGGTCGACACCATAGAGACATCCGGATTCTTCCCCCCAAGTAGTGGCACAGCCTGCGCACTTACTGGAGGGACCGAAGGACAAACAAAAGAAGGACATGAGATCATCGGTTGCACTGGATGGGTGACTTGGATTGACAAGACACGAGGGTTTGTAATGGTGGGTTACATTAGGACTAAAGTAACTGCATAAATCACCATCTATTAGGGGGTCAGATTCTGAATGAACTGACTTGTGGTAGGCATAGCACCAGATGCCCAAATAGGATTATGATAAAGTGAAGATGCACTAGGTGTACCTGAGACCAACTGTGCTAAAGTCGCATAATTAGGAGGCAAGTCCCGATAAACATTGATGGGAATGCTTCTCGTGTAGGAGAAACATTCAAGAGGAAACTGATCTTCTTCCTCTTTAATAGTGTGTGGAATGGAAACCTCCGAGTGACTTGGAGAGGAGACTAGAAATTTGCCTTCAGGTTCCATGGGTGGAAACAAGAAATGATGAATGATTGAAGATGTTTGAGGGGATAATTCCAAAGGAATACCTAGCTGATCGTACGGACTGTATGGATGCTGCAATGATATCACAATAGGGTTGAACAAAGGATTCAGAGGATAAATAACCAGTCCAAGCTGATTGTCAGTAGTTGGATGACTCTTGGGAGTCTAGATAGGGTTATCCAGAGATTCTAGGCCAATATCAGAAAGTGACCTAGTATCTAAGGGAGATGGAGGATGAGATGACAAAGGTTGAATACTTAGAAAAATTCCAAGTTCAATACCTTGGTCCTCAAGTGACTGTTGTAATTCAGGAAACGGATTCTCAAAAAATCTTTCAGATGGAGGAGAGCAAGAGGAACTAGGTTAACCAGATGGTTCGGCCATGATGGCTTCATCTCAAACAACAGGAAAAGAGAGATAAATTCCAAGGGTTTAAATGTACTTTAAAAGGAATACTCACGATTTGGTCTAGAAAAGACTAACAGGGATGCTATAAGATCGTGGGCAACAATTATTTAAGATGCATAGACAAACTGGTGCGCTTTCATGTTTTAAGAGTCGAGAAAGAAGCAAAGGTGAATCTATCGCTTTTGATTTGAAGCGAGCATGAAAGGACAAGTACTCCGATGATATTTTAAACTTAAAGAGACAGAAATATCAAATGACTACTCAGGATGATCTAGGCAAAAAGGATTACTAGGTAACCGTGAACTGTAGAATACCTCCCAGTGAACCAAGAAGTATGGGCAGGTGATCTCCCTAAATGTTGTGTTCGATGTATCACATTTACAAGGCAAAAGACTCGACTTCCTATGAATAAACGATTGCAGCCTAGTGGGGTCTCCCTTTATATACTCGACGGTATGGGGAGCACAAGTCTTTACTAGCGATGTCTAGTGCCAAAGTGAATGACAACCACTAGGTTTAAAGACACCAAAACACGTCTCTAGGCTAGACCTTCTAGATGTGATCGTTAGGTTTCAAATGCGCCTTAGGTTAATTGAGTTCATTTTAAAGTTTATCTTGAATTATGTCTCATTTTTCAGGCCTTAGTGATGTGGCTCGAAAAATCCTATATGCAGCTAAATGAGACAAGACTCTTTCAATTCGATGAATTTCTTACACTAGAGAGGGTAGAAAACACAATCAAATGCAAAGAATGAAGCAACGGAAAGAAAAAATGATTGTTTTTCATTACTTCACTTTTGAAAACAAAATAATGAAAAAACTCTTTCCAATTCGCATTTTCCTAACAAGTGCACTTCAGGCAATCCTTTCAAACGTAAAGAGAGTTATTTTTTCTTTTCAAATGCAAATGCAACACTAGTCTTCAATGATGCTAACTAACATAACATATTGATGCAACAAACTAGAATTGTGTACTTTTCATGAAATGACAAACATAAATTTGTTCGTAAAACACTTTAATGGAAATGTTTTCGAGACAATCAATCCTCAAAAAAATGAAAAGAAACAAAAATGACTTCTTGGAAACTAATGATGCAATGACTCTACCAAAAACAAGACAAGAAACATGATCTATGCCAGAAAAGAAACATCTAAATAATCAAATGACACTTTTCAAACTTGAATGGTGGAGATCAAGGCAGTAAGAGGACTACAAACGAAATGCGAGTAAATTCACCAACAACTTGACTCAATGAGTTCACAATCAGCTGAGTGGATGACAACCTAGATGTCCTATAACCACTAACCATCCAAAGACTCAAGAAATCAAGCAAAAGAAGGCAAACCAACAAGCACATAGACCAAGCCAAATCAAGATTTCCAGTCAGGGAGAAATAGTCTAAAACAAGCTAAGAGGCATAAATCAAGAGAGCAAGACACATTGGTTGAGATTTGGGGTAAACCCCAACCCCCACCTACAGGCATCGGCACAACTACCTAACTGACAACAAGTACTAGGAGGGGGTCAGCGCGATTGTTTTTGAGAAACTCGATCCAATTAGCACGACTATTTTAAAAAAAACTACGCTCGCCAAGGATTAAAAGGAAAAAGAAAACTTTCCTCATGTAAAAAGCAGAATTGCTACTGTAAATTTCAAATTTAGAGCAGTACACTAGGCAAAGTAGATAACAGTAGAGGGAAAAGGTGATATTAGGAAAGTTCACACAAAACCATGAAATTACAATCAACCAAACATAAGGATTGGATCCCTAGTATGGTCGCCAATTTGTGATGCAGGTAAATTTTAAGTACAAACACAAACAATTCCTCTAGCCTGAGAGAGTAGGTCTAGTCACAAACAAACAATCTATGAAAGATTTCCTTAAGCTAGAATCAATTAAGAGGGCCCACCTCTTAGAACGTTATTCTGCTTGGTGATGATCCTACTTCCTCACTCCATCTATCTTTCGTTTCCTTCCTTCAAATACCTGAAACAAGCAAACAAAAACAAGCATAATAACATACAATATTGTATTCCCCTACTTAACAGGTCAAGCAACGTTAAGCCATAAATATGTAAAATGACACTTCATGTAGGAAACCAATCGATATTTGCATTTATATAAATCAAGAGATTACAACCAGTGCCTTGACATTGCTGGTCTCCTCTGACATATACGGGTTCCCACACTTCTATTAGCACTTCATGGACAACCCCAACAATAGAGATTTTAAGGCCTATTTCCCTCTACTCTCAAATGACACAAAAACACACTATTCTCCCTCAAACATACACTAGAAGGCTTCAGACTATAGATGTCTTGTTGATTATTCTAACTTCAAACTAAAAACTATCTCTTGCTTGGGAAAAGGTGAGGATTATATAGCTTGGATGGATGTGAGATGGTTCCTCTTCTCATGGGAGAAGGCTTTATCTCTTGGATTACTTCCATCATAATAGGGGAAAGGAGCCCAAATTGAACTCCTCGACTCCATCTGGCCTAACCATTTACAAAACTTTTGTTATAAAGCTTCTAAAGCTGGAAGTTTTGGCTCCATATTTAAAAAACTTTTCAAAAGAGGATTGGTGTGACTGAGAAAGGGCTCAGTCGATCTGATTGACATGACTGAGAAAGGGCTCAGTCGACTCGATCACCGCTAGGGAAATTTGTAATCCTTGCATATCGGTGCGAGGAGGACACAAGTCATTAGCATCGATCTTGTAAACTGGGGTAAATAGAAGATTCTTGGGAAATGATGCAAAATGGAATTGTTCTGCTCATGAAGAAGGACACAATGGGAGTTTCTTCATGAGAGGAAATCATGTGGGGTTCACTATATAGGTCTTCCAGGATTGTGGATGGGGAGTACAGGGAGAGTGACAAAATGTTGTGTAACACTTATGCTACCCTTACTCATGCAGTGAGATTCATAAGGGCCTTACATTGCTCATTGGGTTTCATTAAGCTCTCCCCAAGCTCCAATAACTTTCCTCCTTCCCAATTAGTTCCCAAGACCCTCAAAACATAAAATGCTAGAATAAGAAACAACACGAAGAAAACAATGAAATCTCATAGCAATATGACACCACAAAAAAAGTGGCATGGACATGCACCAAGCAAAAAAAATTGCAAATCAAGCGCAAACAAATCCTAAAGCGCCCGAGGAACAAAATTAACAAAAAACACCATGCCTCAATCCCCATGGGTTCCTTGCACTTCCAAAGGGAAGCTCAATCCCTAGCCTTCTTCAATATTTCATGGCAGCCGCTTTTTCCATACAATCCCCTGCATCATACTTCTATAAACACATAATTGTTAGTGCATAAGAAAATATAACATTATATAGGTGACCTTACCTTTTTGTGCCAAGCACACTTCCTTGTAATTGAACACATACATATATCATCTCTCAAGGGACTCCAATTCCTTGATGAAACTAACCATAACTAAAAACCAACTATTATAACTATTAGATACATGTTCAAGAATATAAAACATATCCACATAATGTCAAACAAAATCAAGGTTAAGAAGACTTCCTATATTCTTGCAAAGCACTCATTCATTTGGAATTTTGGTTTTCAAACATAGCCAAAGGAATTCTCACGCAATTCCTTTCTTTTACCTTTTAAACTATTGCAATTTATTTTTATTATACGCTATCACATCACCCAACTGTTAGTTATATAAGCAAATCAATTGTTACCTTGTCATGCTAATACCAAACATGTTTCCATGCACATGTTTCAAATATCAAGACATCATTTCTATAAATTTTAAATAAACCTTTACCAAGACTAATAAGCACGTCATAATCTACAATCAACTCATAGTCACTATACATATTGCTACAACTATCACCTACTTACACTCAAGTGCATATCATATGTCTCAACAAATATTATGTTAGTACAACCATATTAAAACAAGACCATTCCTTCATGCAATCTTATAGACACATACTGATATCATGCAATCAATCAAATAATCAAACAATCCTATAAACATACCATGTTATATAAACCAAATATATGACATAATCAAATTCATACCTTAATGTATCTTAGGGGAGGCTATTACATATGCACAAGTTAGTCTAGATTAGTACGACACAATATCACTAATATATCAACTCATACCTAAATCATATAACCATGACCATCTGCACAAGCTAATCTATATTATTATGATAAATAGAATGTCAATATCTTAATGAAATTACCATACTCATCATGCCTATGACCTCAACGTATACAACAAAAAGTTACTACCATTCACGACTATCTCATGCATGTGCATATGACTACACTGATCAACTAGCATTTATCATGCATATAACCATAACAACACTAGAATGACAGGCATGTACATAACCATAATTCTTATAACAATCATTAACCAACATACCTACACTCCCAACATACAAACCTATATGATGATATGCTCTTACCCTGAGGTCCAGTTCTGCAACCTCGCTCTATTAATCTACTTCTCTTGTTATATCTCAACCAAGACATTAACATCATAACATACCAAAAACATCATGATGACATAAATTTCATACCATTACCTTATGTAGGACAATGTTAACCATGACAATGCATGCATAGCAACATGCATCTAGCCCAAGTGTTGAATCATGCTTTGATAGCACTTTGTCACACACCTCCTATCATATCTACCCACTTTCACCGACATTTCCAGGGTAAACATGAGTTGAGGGTCTAAATGAAATGAATCAACATCCTAGGTTACCTTAAGGATATGGAGCTGACAAAACAAGACCTTGCTGACTTCCCTCAGGTGGTATAGGAACCCCAGGAACCAACCAACCATTCCAAGAGTCCAAACCATGAGGTAACTTTAATTTTCAGTGAAGTAGACCCCAGTCACTCCTATGACAAGGAATCCAAGAGACTTTAACCTCCACTTTCTCCCACAGGCCTGCTTCCCAGTGACTAAAGTCTCTTTTAGGCAATTTTGTGCCAAGGACTATAAGACTTAAGCCACTGTCTCGGGGATAGGATCCATACCCCTTTCCGGAACTTGATGAAACTCTGAGAAATGATAAATAACATAGAGACAAATCCTCTAACACAAAAATTTGATAAGGAATTGAACTTACCTAGTCTAACCATGACATTAATTTCATCAAACACATATTAAACATGAAACCTACAGGACATGAATGCATATCTAAATATAGATATTTGAAACTGATTTGAGGTTTACTAAGAAGGACTAATTCCCTCTCACAATATCTGATATAATACCAATTAAGTCATGCATTCATTAACAAGTCATTCATTAATTAAAAGGTGATAAGAGCCATACTTAAAATTGTCATAAAACCATGCTTATAACCAAATAATCAACAATAATAGAAAAGCCATTAAAGCCACATAATAACAAGTACATATACTAATAAAGAAAAATAATAACTTATCTCTTATTAACCATATACAAAAGCCAACCAAGTCAGGGACTTCCACATACCACTTGACCATAGGTTGGCCTGAAGCAAATCTCTTTCAACCAATCATCCCCGTGCCATATTCTGAGCATGAATGTGGGATCTCATGGGATAAACCAATACATAAAAAACCAAGGGAATACAAAGGTTAAACCATCTCCACCCTCACACTACCGTGATCTCACCTAAACTAGTCCCAAGATCACAAAACCAAACCAAGCTTGAATGCCTCAGAAATCCTTAACCATTCCTTGAGGAATTTTCTTTTCTCCACCCACCCAATGAGGGCTTTCCTCATATCCACCCCCAACCCTTGAGATTTTCCTGAGACAACCTCACCCAGACCCAAAACCTTTCGGCAATCAAAAGCTCAACCAAGAATGAATCCCATCACACCATGGCTATCTGGAAATGGCATGGCATGGCTAAAACCACTGTCGAAACCTAGAAAAAATCATGCTAATGAAAAAAAATGAACGAAATACACACATCGATATACCATGCATGCCAAAACCATTTAGGAATTCATACATCCAACCTTTCCTTGCTTGACCCTTGCTTCCCTTTTCTTTCATTGTCCTTTGTTTTCTTGTTTTCTTTTCTTCTACTCTTGGTTTTATTCTCCTCTCTTCGAGTAATTCCAAAACTAATTTGACAAAAGGTTGTGAATTGATCCTCAAAATCCTTTTTATCTTTGATGCCTCTAATTTCTTCATTTTCCTCTATTTTTCCTTCAATTTTCTTCTCATGCAAATAGGTGACCTTTCGTCTCCCTTTTCTGCTATTTTCCTTTATTCCATAAATAAATGCCAATAATTGCCACTTTTCCTTTCCAAAGCCTTTGTCAATGCCTTTGCCAATTTCCTTAGCCATAATAAACAAGCCATGCCCACTAGGATGTTCTTTTGAACATTCATCTTAGAATATATGTCCTATGATCTTGGTCTTATTTTTCTTGTATTAAGTTTATTACATGAACTTTTAACCCAAGGTTTTTACAAAAGTTACCTAGTGAATGGCCTTGTCAGGCTTGTCAGTGTTATAAGGGTAGGAGGTCAACCATTGGTTGTAACCCATGTTGGCTAGGAGTTTTGGAGATGGAGAGTTGCTAGATGGATCAATGAGTCACGATATCCCACCTTGCGCACAATAACCACTTAATAGTCCATAGCATGAGCTCAGTTGCAACTTGGAGGTGAGATAACAAAAGTTAGGAGCAACGAATCAGGAAGGCCAAAATAAAAACGTTCGCACAAAGGAAACCATGAAGCGTAATTGTAGTAGCTAAAAAAAAATAGAAAAAAAGGAAATGCAATATATACTTTGAAAAGTTAATTGGTAAGAATCCTTTGTAAGGTCGATGAGGAAGGAAGGAGAATCCTACTAGTTGTAGAGACTTCCACCGAACTTGTGTGTGAGAAAATGGTTGAAAGTTAACAGAGAACCCGATAGTCTATTACCCTAACTACCTTCTAGATAATCTCAACCATAAGATGCTCACCTAGTCAATCGACCATGGAGAATTTGCTAGGTAATCGTCCATCATCTATTACATATTCATTGTGTGCAACAGGTGGCATCGAGAATGATCCGTGATACGAAGCGAATTAAATAATTAGACCATAATATATGTCCTAATTTCCCTGGGTTGGCATGTTGTAAGCAATCAAGAAATTTAGGTTACAGAGACTCATGCACATAAATAAAACTATGTTGTCCCTTCAAATAACCCTCGAAGTATAACGATGCATATGATAACCTTTGGTACTATGGTATGGAAAGTATATACAATATAAAGTTACTATAATGACTCAAAGGCATGGAAAAAACCGTATCACAAAATAATTAAATTTGATTTAAGGATTAGGTTTAATACTAATGTAATCATGTTGTTTCTTTACCATTAACCTTCCTATGTTTCTTAATTTTTTTTTTTTAATTTACTCTAGTGTGTACGTGTTAATTAATTAATTAATTTATTTAATTTTTTTTT
>APFE031131250.1:217336-234783 GCA_000404065.3 Pinus taeda
ATTACGGGAAGGAAGAAAATGCTAAATGAGAATTTCACTCAGCAAGAAATTACTGGATAGTTACTCCTCTCCCAAGTGATAATTGTTTCAGGTTTGGGAAAAGAGGCGGGGAGGATAAAGAGGAGGGGTGAGAGACAATCAAGAAAGAGGAGAAGTGAATACAACTCTTAAATAGAACAATGTTGAGGATAGGTAGAACACTGTCATACAAAAAATTATTGAGTGTGTGGAAATCTTGGGCAAGACCTGGAGAGGTCATAGAAGCCCTAGGTAGACCTACTTTGGTGTCTATGTAGAATGATTCAACTAAAAGTGGAAGGGCCCTAGGTAGACCTACTTCAGTGTCTATGTAGAATGATTGAACTAAAAGTGGAAGTGGTTCGTGGGGAGCATTGGTGGTGATTCCTTGCTCATTTGTTGGGAGGAGAAAACTTCCTTCTGTGGTCATTTCATGTAGGAATCTAAATCACTTAGAAATAGTAATTATGAATGACTCCTTAACTAGTTTTTTTTTCTATAAATTAAATTTGTGCATTGATTTTTTAATGTTACTCGCAAAATATTTTCTTTCTGGTGAAGTGTTTCTGTGATAATACCCGGTTTTCAATAAGTTTCTATTGAAAATTAATTAAAAAACCTAACCCCTCTGGCCCATATTAGTTCCCTAGCCCAACCAGAAAGACCAAACAACTAGGGGATAGTTTTGAGCCTTATTTGGATAGACAGGATGTAAACCAATTGGTACTCCCAATACAAACTTATTAACTATTGCAAAGTTGTAATTGCAATTAAAGAGAATAACAACACAATTGAGAGTCTTCTAATAAATGAGTAAAACTGATAGTTTTTGGGTTATTGCTTCCTTCCTAGCATATACATTTATATAAAAGATAATGAGGGTTATGATTTAGGCCAATAGGACACAAGGATTTTTATAGAGAAAAGAAAAATATATTTTTGTATAAGGTATTGGTTTTGGTTAGTTTTGAGCCGGATTCGACATGGGTTAGCCAACCCAAAACAATCCTAACCACTGAAGGAAGAATAAATAACTATGAAGAACAAATTATAAAGAAAATAAACCTAGAAAAATACCATAATTCCTAAATCTACATATAAGAATAAATGTAATTAGTTCCGCTTTACAACTACATTTAAAAATATTCTCAAAGACCATTCTACATTGAGACCATTACAAAATAATTCTACACAACATTGCTCTCAAGGAAGCCATACTGAAAATCATTCAGAATTTAACTAAGTTCTCAGACAAGAAATTTATTCATTTAATATAGAGAAACAAGCTGCAAAATCACATTCAGAATAACAATATGTATAATTTAAATATTTCCAAAACAACCCCGTGGAGTATACAATAGTCAATCTCTAGAACACATGCAACCCAGCAGCAACCCTATGAGTATTTTAACACAAATTTCATATCTCTGGTGGATGCCAAAACCCAACAACAAGGTTTGTTCGGGTAGTAAAATGAAAGAAGAAAGTTAATAAAAAAACCTGGTAGAGTAATGAAGTCGCACACACAAGCAAACTCTTGTAGCATATAATACCTGAGAAATAATGAGAGAGATAGGGTTAGTGTGGACTTGAGGTAGCCATGAGCTAATAATCAATTTATTACAATAGAGGAAGGTAAACAAAACTATTACCTATGGCTTAGAATCATAATGGTTACTTGTTTCCTAGAGCTCTGCTAATAAAAGTGGGGGGAACAAAATCAAACAATCAATTCATATAATTTGAAACCATAGTAATGAATCTACATGGAAATTTAAATTTGGAGAGAAAGAGTTCACTTGATGAATAACGTTGAACATAAAACCCTTGATTGTCACAGACACAACTATAATACCCTTAGGAATTCAAAACCCCTGAAATTGGTTGGGAAAAAAAGCACACTTCATTACCATGATAATATGTTGGGCAATGTTTTACTCTTAGCATTGAGGAAAATCAAGCATGAAAGCATTACTAGATAGGGTTTGGTTGTAGAGCCACTTACTCAAGCCCAAAATGCTCGAATGAGCTGGAGTTTCACGTAGGCGTAGTAGTCATTAATCTCATAACTTCCCAAACCGTAATCGATGGCTAAAATTCATACCCTAATCCTTCCACCGAGGGATGAATTCTTGGACATAAGACATGAGTGAACATAGTTGTACCCTCTAGAAGTTTCTAGCCTCATAGAAAACGAATTTTATTATAAATTAAGGTATGCAAGTAAGTATAAGCACCATGAGAAAGATGATGGATCCATAAAAACAAAGACTATAATCATGCATGTATATAAAGTATATCAATGAGTAATAGACATAATACATGGTACTTTAAATATGATCCTAAGTTGAAGTGTGTGTATAGTTGGAGGTTCGAAGTATATATGCCACTCTAGGTCAATTCATCCAAGATCCTAACTTAAGCTTAGACATTGGAAAATCTTCATTGCAAGGCATATATATGTCCACTCATGTGGTGAGCTATGGTTCACATACATACATTTGACATCTTGATCATTTTACAACAATGGTACTAGTATTGGAGTCTTCGGATAACACACTACTTTATTCAACCATTAGAGTTTCAAAACATAAGTGAAGTCAATTACTTAAATAAAACTATTAATAAATATGTAAAGGACAAGTTACAAATCACTTGTCAAGTTGGTTTATGTATATAATTTTATTTTTTTTACTAAAATGTAGAAGTAGGATGTTGCAAGTGGTACTAGAGTTGAAGGGTTCAACATTGTGGCCTATTAAGGGAAAATAGTAACAAACTGTGTTGTGTTGCATAGTAAAAAATAACTGGAAATATGAAAACTCTGCCTATAGGACACAAATTCTACACCCATACGTAAATCAAATCATGATATGTGGGTGAAATTAGGTGAAGAATATTTGTCCAAATCCACTATGGTGTTGTAAATAATGTAGAATTGAGGCCATAAATTAGCAATTAAGAGTTGGTAATGAAGAATGAATGATAAACTAAATAAATTTCTATGATATCAATCCAAGACTAAAGAAGTGACAAATCCTGTTATGAGAACATTGAAGTAATCCCATTATGTGAGATAAGATATCAAAATACTAACTGACTCATAGTTAAGGCCACCCTTACCTACATGTATTGATATATTGGGCACTTATAAGAACAAACAACTATTTGGAAGATTTATTTAATAAACATGGTAACTATGCCAATTATACCTCGTTAGTGTTGTATAATGAGAGAGTTTTTATGATCTGGAACAATGAGGAAGCATATTGCACAAACAAATTAGAATATCTGTATAGGAGAGTAATAAAGTGACATTTCTTATATTATAGATATGTTTGAAAAGGAAGGTGGTGGTTTTGCAAGTGAAATCACCCTGAAACATTGGGATTATTCGTATGATGATTGCTTGATTATAGTCATGAGACCATTTTCTTAATTTGCACAAAATATTATTTCAGTACATAATTTATAAGGCCAATATTCATAAAGATTTTGTTAAGAAAGGAGACGAGTATGAAAACGGGATTAAAGGTACTACTAATGTGAAGTAACATTTAATTGTAACACCATATATATTGGGAAGAAATTATGTGATGTTAACTGAGAACCTTGTGGAATGAATGAGCAAAGGAATTCATCAATTGTAACATAAAATTTTTGAATCTTGGATGGATGTTGTAGGAACATTGTCAGACATTCAAAATAATAAGTGCATTGTAGTGTCTTTAAAAGAAATAGAAAATAAATTAATATGCAGAATAAAGTGCATATATAAATAAAGGGAATGAGCACCTTATAATACATAAGGACATAAAGAAAATATAGGGCATATTGGTATACCCGAGGAACTAGTTTGGGCATATTAATGACAAGTTTGTCAAATTTCAATGGAGAAAATAGAATACTTGTGATTATCAAAATATATGTAGGGGTTATGTTGGGTAATTGGTTAGAAGGGTTGGAACCTTGTTCACCAAATTAAGCATTGGAAAGTGACATGGTAGAAATTAATAATGATGAAAACAAAAGATGCAAACCTAAATGTTAACAGTATAGCTCATGCATAAATAAGTTTAATGTATCAATAGGTAGCTAGCATGAGTAAGCTTTAATTTTATGATTGATAAAAATTGGTAAGAGAAATTAATGAACTTAGTCACTAAGGAGTCCCTAGCACACGCCTTCAATTTGGAAGAATGTATTTAAATTAATACCATTTGATAATGCTTTAAAGTTCTAAGAATTTTTGGTATGGAGTGAGATACTATGAAATTTTATAGTTCTTATATTTTCGAGAACTCCTTTTGATTCCTAAGAATAAAAGAAATTGTAAAAAATATTTTTTGATAATTGAAACTTTAGTATGGGTGAATAAAAGAAAAGTAAATTTCTATCAAACATGTTACACAAGAATGAATCAATAATTGAGGCGCAAAATATGATCCATAAGTCCTCTTATCTTCAAACAATCAAAACCAAAATAACTAAATTAAAAAAGGGGAGTATTAGGCAATTGAGGATTGTAGTAAAATGGTTGGCTAAATGTTTTGTTTAAGAAAGAGTGAGATGGAGATAAGTTGTGATAAAATGATGGAATAATATTAGTCTAAGAAACAATAAAGTAAGCAATATTGTTTATTCCTTTAAGTTGGAAGTAACATGATAATAATGTTTGGGTTATTCCTCGACACCAAATAAATATGGTAGCACATCAAAACAATGATGCTAATTTCCAAAAAAGTATCAACTTTACATCAAAATTAAAAAAATATGAAGATTAGAGTCAATTTCAAGAATATGAGAATTTACTAAAGGAGTGCAATGACCCCTAAAAGATAGAAACGAAATCTAGATAGTTTCGAAATTCATATACTTGATGGATATAAAGGGCTCAAGAATTTTGTGAGTTACAGACTCACAATATGGAATCATAGAATGATTCACTGAATGGTTACTTTATAACTACCTCAAAAATGGGGAGGTTACGTATGATCGAAAACAAGATGACAAGATAAATTTTTATTGATTGAAATGATTGATCTGATATCTAAATATTTTCTCTGAGTCGGTACAACAAGATAATTAGGAACATATGCAGGCTAGATTCCATGAGAATTCATGAAGAACTACACACAAAATATATGAGTTAAGGCTAAACGATACAACCATAATCTACAAGAGAAAGCTCTTAACCTGGTCATTGCTAGTTTGACGCTTTTTTTTTTAATTTTGGAAGATAACACAAGTTGGAAAAGAAAAACATAAGAAATATTTTTGATAACAAATCCACGATAATGAATGTGTATATTGAATACTTTGAGGAGTTTATTTTCCTAATGTGAATGGAAGGATTGGCGGTATATATAAGTAGGAAAAAAATATGTGATTAGACATAGGCAGATGGTTGAGTAAATAACTAAGGAAACATGGCATAATAAAATTTAAAAACTATGATACAAATGTTGGTAGCCTATTGGAAGAAATGTTACCTATTCCTATTAACATGGGAAGGGCATCATGTCATCCATCAATGTTACACTAGAAGATTACTTAAGGAGAATTAATATGATTTTTATAGATAGCAATGAAGTCTTGTTGAATAGTTGATTAGAATGAACATATTCTTACAAAATTGTTATGTCAAGATAACCACACTAACATAATGTGTTGAGGTAGCTACAAGAATGAGGATGTAAGGGGAAAATACCCAAAATTGATTGCACTTCAACTATAAGGGGGAGCACATTTGATCTCCAAGGACTTTAATTAATAAATTGTAGTATAGAAAGGGATGTAAACCCAAGAAGGGTGTCATAATGGAAACATACAAAACTGAAAAAGGTAAGAACGTTTCAATATGAATTGCAACCACAGGTAAGAAGGTATAAAATTATAATATGTGAGACTGTTATTGTTTGTCTAAAACCAAAGGCTGATAATTATGTTGGAAATTTGAATCAAATACCACTAGTATGACATGTGATGATTTCTTGTTAATTTACTTTTACAAATTGTGGGACCCATGTTGGGGTCCCAAGTATGAATGCATGATGTACACAAAATTTGATTTGTTTTAATGATAATATGCATATTATCGATTATGTAAATTGGAGTGGAAAAAAGGTGTTAAAGAGAATTTCACATGGTAGAAAACTATGGATAGTTGTGAAAGGTCAAGAGGCATTGGGTTAATTGCATTTGCCTACCTGGATGGGTTGATGGTGGTTTCCTCCCCATATTTCCTCTGCTTAGAGATAGATGATCTCAATAAGGTAAAAGACATAGAAAAGAGGGTGATAGGGGAATATCCTAACAAAACTCTAATAATTTTGGAGCATGTTTGAGGGGACCCAAAGAGTGATTTGATGAGTTATACATTCCTCAAAAATAAGATGTTGTTGGAGGAATAGATATGACGATGTCAAGAGGATTCTTGTACTATACTTACTATGGTCTCTATCAGAGAACTCTCTAGATATGAAAATGGCTCAATATGGTTATAAAAACTAGTTCCCATTGGTTGGGAAGATAATTATTTTACCACTATGGTTCTCATAGCAGAACAAGTTAAACAATTAGATAAATGATGTGTTAATTATTATTTTTATTTTTAGTTTTTAATTTTTTTATATATAAATGCGTAAATATTTTATATACATCTTGATATGAAAGGAACTTAGGGATCATAAATGAATTACTTGAAGTGTAAGTTCCTTTATTATACTACCAATCCCATGAATGTCTTTAGTGGGGGCTAAGGCAATTTGCACTTGATGCAATTAATGATCTTTTTCATGATTAGAGAGCTTATGACTCTTTATTAATTTTAGAAGTATTTTATGGATGTTTTTAACAAGAGTGAATACGATGTGCACGTGGTACAGTGATATATCATTTTGTTGATTAGAAGGTTGGTGGTATGAAATGTATAGTGGGACCATATGGCAAGGCCCTTATCATTTTCCATAACCATATGGTAAGTAGAAGGTAAATGCCATTATTAATGAGTTTACAATGACATTGCTAACTCTTATTGGGTATAGGTCACTGATCCTTGTTGAGTTGTGATACTTGTTGATAACCCATTCTGGGTACATAAATAACAATTGACAATGTCTGTAATAATGTTTCATATGTGTGTGTGTGTGTTCGTAAATGATGATTGGTGAAAACTAATGATAACCATAAACATTGTGAATGTAGGTCAGACCAGATGGATTATTCTTGGTCGAACCTCTATGAACTTTCAATCACAGAGAAATAATGTAATGGAGGAAAGTTATCACACAAGTTAAAGTGCAGTGGATGTGCTTTATCCCAGAAGAGGCAATTTTCAAGAACAATATCCTAGCTTGTTTCAAAAGGGCCTGGAAAAAACAACGAGGACGGTGCTTCACTTGAGGGGGGATATGTAACACCCCTCAGTAAAAATTGTAAATATTTAAGTTACATTTACTGGAGTAACTTGGAAAATTGTAGGTTAATAGTAGGCCTAACATCATATTAAACATAAATGTTTCTTTTAATTTATATTTTGTTAAATAAAGTAACAAGATTAGTTATGGTTTTCAAGGAAATTACGGGAAGGAAGAAAATGATAAATGAGAATTCTACTCAGCAGATAATTATTAGACAATTACTCCTATCCCAAGATATAATTATCTCAGTTTTTGGAAAAGAGTGGAAAAGGATATAAAGGAGAGATGGGATCCAATAAAGAAAATTAAGAGGTGAATACAACTATTAGACAAAACATTACTAAGGGTAGGTAGGACACTGTCATATACGAAAAGTTTCAGCTAGTGGGTGGCCAATGAAATTCCTAAACAAACTTGTGAGTCTGTCAAAATCCTAGGCAAGACTTGGAGAGGTCATAGAAGCCCTAGGTAGACCTGGCTGGGTCTTTGTCCAAACAGACTAACCTGAAAGTGAAAGTGGCTCGAGGGGAGAATTGGTTGTGTTAGCTTGCTTTTTGGTTAGGGGGAACGTCCTTCCTTCCTTGGTGATTCCCTATGGAAATCTAACTGACTTGGAAAGATAAGTAATTCTAAATTACTCCTGAACTCATTTTTTGTTTTTATAAATTAAATCCATGCAATGATTCTGGAATGTTACTCACAAAATATTTTCTTTCTGGTGAAATGTTTTTGTGATAATACTAGGTTGTGAATAAGTTTCTATTGAAAAATAATTACAAAACATAACCCCTATGGCCTTGAATATTTCCCTAGGCCCAACCAAAAAGACATAGTAGCCAGGGGATATTTCTTTTCCTTTTTGGTATAGACAATAGGATGTAAACTAGGTGGTACTTCCAATACAAAATCATTAACTATTCAAAATATGTAAGTTCAATTAAAGAGAATAACAACAGAATTGAGAATATTCTAATAAAAGTGTAAACCTAATAGTTTCTAGGTTATTTCTTCTTTCTTGACATATACGTTTATATAAAATATAGTAAGGGTTATGATTCGGGCCAATATAAGACCAAGGGTCTTGTAGAGAAAAGGGAAATATGTTTATGTATAAGGAATCAATTTCGGTTAGTTCCAGGCCAAGGCTGACATGGGTTAGCCAGCCCAAAACAATTCTAACCACTAGAGGAAGAACAAATAATTGTGAATGGAAAACCAATATTGTGATACAAATTTTAAAAACAATAAAACTTGACAAACACCATAATTCCTAAATCTAAATATAATAATAAATGTAATCAGTTCCACTTTACAACTACATTCACAGATATTCTCAATGATCGCTGTGCATCAAAACTATTGTAAAATAATTCTACACAACCTTTCTCTCAAGGAAAGCCCTAATGAAAATCATTAAGAATTGCACCCTAAAAAACAAATGTATTCGTTTAATCCAAAGAAACAAGTTGTAGAATGACATTCATAAAATCAATATGTATAATTTAAATACTATTGGAACAACCCCATAGACTAGACAATAGTTAATCTATAGAACATATGCAACCTAGCAACAACCCTACAAGCATTTTAACACAAATTCAATATATATGGTGGATTTCAAAATCCAAAAACAATGTTCAGTCAACTAGTAAAATGAAAGAAGAAAATTACTAAAATAACCTAGAAGGTAATGAATTCACATGCACAAGCAAACTCTTGTAGCATATAATACCTAAGAAATCACAAGAGAGATAGGGTTAAGGTGGAATCAAGGTAGAAATGAGCTTGTAGTCAATTTATTGCAATAGAGGAAGGTAAACAAATATATTACCAATGGATTAGTTATGGGTACCATCAATGGGTATATTATAAGGCCATTTTTCCATCCTACGATATATAAATTCTTGTTTTCTCACATTAATTAACATCTCTTTGGATATAATGTTGTTAGTAAGAATACTAAATGGTGCCTATCATACTTTGTGGCCTAATGTTGTTAACGTGCTGGAAAAATAGTAGCTTTGATGCATTTACTATGCAAAGGCATGTTGGAGGCATCTAGAGAAGATGTAGGAAGATTTTCCGCTACATTTACTCTCCTTCAACTCGACTTGATCACTAGAATTTGTCATTAACAACTCGAGGTCTATTGGTAGCCAATGAACTCAAGTAATTGCAATAGTCTAGGGGAGTAGATCCACTTTTCTCGAGATTTTGGAGGGAAGCAGTCTTCTTCCCAAGGAGGCTACCCATCAATCATCTTTTTATAAATCAACAAGCCCAAGCACTCACTAAGATGCATACTTTTGGAGCAAGGAGAGCTACTAAGAGCCAAGTTCTTAAGACTTCCATTTCCATTTTTTTTTCATGATGTATTTGAACTCCATTTTTTGTTAATGAAATTCCTACTATTGTTTCACATCTGAGTTTATTTCAGAGGGTTGAGTCCCCTTGCATTAGGCCCCAACCCAAAGGCTCTAGTCTCTCTTCATTTATCTTATTTATGCATTATTTTAGTAGCAACATTTCCTTCTTTTCTTGAGTCAAAGTTTACATTCCAAAACAATTATGGTTGTAGACCAGATTTCCACCTCTCTTGTGGGATGTGTGGCTGAGAATTCTATAGTAGCAAACCAAAAATATGTTGTTTCCTTCTCTTGCAGATTGCTAGGATTTAACTCATTGATCTCTTACATATTCTCTTTCTGCAATCTAAGAGTTAAAATAATCTCTCTCAAACTTTCATGTATGTCGGTTAGATGCATGTTATCAAGTGAATCATTTCTTAATGAAATAAAATCCTTCTTTGTTGATTTCATAAAAATTGACTCATCCTTTCTTTCTTATTTCGTTCTACTACAATTGGATCATTAGTTTACCATTGAATGGGAAGGGATTGATTGTTGGTTTACAAGTACTAAAAATGGATTTCATGGTTGGCACACTCAGCCTACATCTCTTTTTCCACCATCAACCTCTTCCTTTACCACTCACATTTCCCTAAAAACGTTTCTACTGAGACCACATTTTCGGGTCATTGAAGGACACCATGAATACTTGATTTTGTGCAATATGGGCCTCTGATAGGTGATAAGATTGAGAAAGTCCTCATATTTCCTTCATACACCTTCATATACATTTATCCACCTTCATAACACGTTTTCTACCTTTGGGATGCTCACGGATCCAACATTGTAGAAAATCAGGGCAATCTTGTAGCGTCCTGTAGCAATCTTGTAGCATCCTCTAGAATTGTCCTAACTTTACTAGATTTGACATAAGAGCTTTATTTTTTCCTCTAGACATTCAATAATGACCCCTAGGTTTTGAATCCATAATTAGGGAGGAGAAATGACCACTCTAGACCCACATTTCATTCACTGCAAGTACACATTTTCAATTAGAATTAGAAGATAAATTTCCACATTAGAATAGAAATGAATGTTTTCTTATGAAATGTACATGGATTCTAGTACTAAGGCTAAGTTTCATTGAAAATAGTGATTCACCAAAGCAAAGTAAATTAGACCTAATTCTTGATTTTATGCTTTCTTATTATTTTTGTCACATGCATTGTTGTTGAAAAGATCAAATTTCGGTTTTCAAAGAAAATTTCCACATTTTGCAAGTAGAGTATTGATTTACATTATGCAAGTAGAATAAAACTTTTCATTTTTGCAATTAGCATAATCTTTACATTCCTGAAACTAGATTTAGTATTTACATTTGGATGAATATCACTTTCATTTCTGCAATTAGAATAATGTTTTCATTCCTAGAAATAGAGTAGAACTCTCTCTTTTCATCAAATTTCTTTCTCCAATCTAATTGAAGGAGTGGTCTCTGTATACCTTGATCTAATCCATTGATTGAAGGTGGCATAAGTAGAACTTGACCTACTATACATATATCATTATCACCTCTAAGTTTGTATGAACCTTAGGTTGATAATTAAAGCTAGTAGCCTTGGGAGTATCAATATTCTTGTTGAGATACTGAGGCTCATCACCTTTTGGCAACATTTCCAAGGAGGTTTCCAAGTAGGTGTTATTTCTACTTAGAAGGTTCCTTTCTTTTTTCTATATTTTGTTTTGCATCAGTGTTATTGACTTGGGAAATTTCAAAAAAAAGGAAAAAAGTCCAAAAATGAAAATACAAAACTAGTTCTTTCATGCACCATAGGAGTAGGGATAATCAAGGGAAATTCCTATAAAAAATCCCCACCCCTTCAAGTAGTCAATGATTGCTCCTCTTTACTGACAGTGATCTACCCTCTATGACCATATGGGAGTTAGAAAATCCTCTAGGTGAGGAAACTTAAATTTTTGAAGAACCCATCAGGGAGGAAGAGCCCATATCACCTATTCAAAATATGGATTAAAATAGGAATAATGAGTTCTTTCCCAATAGGAAAAATAATTGGGAGGATAGGACCTATTACTATACCTCTGAAGAAAAAAATTTGAAGTTGTTTCCATCCACCCTTAAAGATGCAGCTTGGTGTTGGTTCATGAGTGTACCTAGAGGTAGCATCAATATTTCAGAACAGATGTAGAAAGCCTTTAATTAGAAGTTTAGGGATTATTGTATGTATAAGGAGACAAAATAAGAAATATTTAGGATAACACTAAGGCCAGATGAGTCCTTACAAGATTATGAGGAGAGGTTCCAAGCCAATTATAGGAGGCATAATTGCCTTGATCTTGAATCACTCAAGCTGGTACTTATCTCAGGGATGAAGGAGGATGCAATGGATACCATCAATATTTTGTTTGGATAATATATTTACCAACTAACATTTGATGAAACCAATGTAGTATTTAAGAACCATTTGAGGGCTACTACGAAAACGGGAAGGTCTAGTCAAGGCGTGGTTAACTCTTCTCCCTCCACCTCAACCCTGAAACATGAGATATGAAGTATGTTGGAATATTTCAAGAGTGAAATGTTGGATTCCTTTGCCTTGCATATGGAAATTATGCAAATTAAAAGGAAGCAAGATGAAGCACAAAGGGCACTATCTATCTTTTTCACTAGATGCATTAAAAGGCAGTCAAGAAATGAGTGCCCAATAAACACCGTAGATATCTACTTTGTTTGTAAGGAAAACCATGCAACAGATAAATGCCCCTCTCTTCCAGGTCTAAAGGTTGTATATCAAGGAGTAGAGAGTGGTTTGGAAAAACTTTGTTTCATCAACCATAAGAGGCCCCAAGGCCCTCAACCATATCAATAGGGAATCTAAGGTGCACAGTATCGTCCTTATAATTCAAATCAGAATGCACCCTTCTAGCCTTGGTACCCTCCAACCCATACATCATGGTCCATTCCCTCTCCTTGGTCCTATTCTCTTTAGTATACCCTTCATCTTGTCAACTCACTTTTCCAGCCGGGCAACCATTCACAAGGATGGAGGCCTCAAATAGCCCAACCTCCTTCCTTAATGCCTCCTCCTCAACCTCAACTAGATCTACCTCACCAAAACCCACCTATGAAACCTCAAATGCCTACCCAACCCAATCTAAAACTCAACAATATCCAGGCACAACAATTTTATAATGTGGAAACATCATATCCTGCTTATGTTGTGGAAGTATAAGAGATCAAACTTCAGTTTGAAAGGGTATTTGTAAATTATCACCGACCTTCTCCACCAAAATTTCTTGAAGAAGAGAAGGAAGATGGTACCCCTCAAGCTAATGCACCTCCCTATCCTGAAAGGTTGGTCCAACCTAAACAACACACCCTAGAATAGGCTAAACTTATGGTAGAATTGAAGAACTTGTGTGTTAAAATACCCCATTCTCCAGGAAATCAAAGATGTCCCCATCTACAACAAGCTTATAAAGGAATATTGTTTAAAGAGGCTTAGGAGAAGAAGAAGATATGCCCCCACTATCAATGTTGTTGGGGATTTTTCTGATCTAATCCTTGGGAGGGTGAGCTCCCCAAAGTACTTGGATCCTGGTAGCCTAGTAGGGGATGTGCACATTAATAGCCTTGTGATCCCTAATACCTTGATTGACCTTGGCGATGTAATCAATGTTATTAACAAGGAAACTATGCTAAGGCTCAATTTCTATAGGGATTAATACATGGGTGGTTCTGGTGGAAATACACTTAAGGATCTTCCTAGGATCCTTGGCAGATAGATCAGATTAGCTACAACTGGCACAAAGAGAATGTACATATCCATATTAATGAAATGATAATTAAAGCAAGAGGGAATATTTTTACCTTGAATTTTGGTGCAGTGATTTTGGAGAACCCAATGTAGTAGAGTGGAAGACCTATCAGCTATCTCCTAGATCAATACCCACACATAGACAAGATAAGAAGTAATATTATTACAACATATAACATTGATAATCAAAACAATAATACATAAAGATCTCTAACAACATGTATCTAAGCTACTCATCACCTATGGTATTGCATAAACATGTAAATGAATCATAACATCAAAACCATCAAGTAGAAAACATAACTGTGGGTCTATATTGATGATAGGAAAGAGTGATTATAAACATCAGTTGCATCAGGCTTCCCTTACTCCTCTAGCTCCTCCCTCTCTCCCTCTTCTTAACCTCTTGGTGAACCAATATGTCTCATACAAAGTTTTGATAGTAAGTAGGCAATCCTTCCAATTCTTTCAACCTGTTTCATATTGCCCCAAGCCTCCAATATATAGAATGAGAGGCTAATCCTTGACAACTCTTTCATGAGTTCCATTTGGTAAAAGTTGGGATGTTTCCATGCTTTATTTCTCTTTCCCTTTTTGTTAGAGTCCATTAGAATAGAAATATCCTTAAACAGGTCGAAGATGGATGTTTCCTGCTTTTCAGGCTGACATTTAAGTAAATAATGGGATACTATTCAATCAACCCACTTGTTTGACCTCCAGAAACTCACCAAATATGACTAATGCTACCTCTAAGCCAACACAAAGAGCTACCTTAGTTACTAACGCCCCTGGTTCATGCCTAAGGGGAATTATAACTCTTCTTGCCAGTTCCTAGGGAGCGTTACCCTACCAAAGAGGACTATGAACTTGGTCAATCTTTCAGTCAAACTTCCCTTCTCCTCTAAGCTGACGAGGAGGTCATTTTCCTATATAAAAAATGCCCCCTAAAGTGTGATATCAGAGACAAAGATGATGGTCATAATACTTTAAAATTGCCATGTAGGAAAAAAGAGAGAGAGGGTCGGAGCTTCGGGACTATGACAAACCTTATACAACCACATATGTTAAAACCTAAATCATGTCCTAAGTCGGGCATTCCCACACTCAGTAGCTATGTCAGAGTGATTTCTCAATGAAAAGATATGATGATCATGTCCACCGATAAGAACAATGTGGAACTTGTGATATAATAAGATCATGTTGACAATATTTCTCTGAAAAACAATATACACAACTTGGGAGAGGAAACAAGGTTGAGTGATGTAAGCCTCTACCCAAGGTCTTGATTATTGCTTCATCTTAACAACATATTTTGACACATGTGAATAAAGGCATTGAGGTGTGAATTCGTCCCAAATTTAATTGAGAGAAATCTTAAATCTAAATAATCTACTTTATCATAATTTTTTTGGATCCATTTTCCATGACCATGATTGGAATTTTTTCCATTAATATAGTGGCAAACCCTCTTCGGCTAAATCTATAGCATAATTGATCTTCTTATAGACAATAAATTAAGTTATCTTTTGATATAACCCTTGCTAATATGGATTTCAATATGGATTCCATAAGATTTGGAGTAATATTATAGTCTATATTACATAATGATATAATATTCAAAAGATATTGGATCATCTTTTTTAGGGTCAATGTTATCAGAGTTGTTTTTATAGCACTAAGGATCAAC
This sequence comes from Pinus taeda, assembly GCA_000404065.3. NCBI lineage: Eukaryota > Viridiplantae > Streptophyta > Pinopsida > Pinales > Pinaceae > Pinus > Pinus taeda. The sequence goes on from APFE031131250.1 coordinate 232,647, forward strand.
AATGTAAGCTTTCAAACGAGAATTGTAAACTCAAAATGAGAACTCTAGCAAAAAAAACATGAAAAATAGTATGAAAACAAAAAATGTTGATGTTGGAATAACATTTTCTTTTCAATAATTTTTAAAAATGGTAGTAAAAACCAATAAAAACCATTTTTTTGTGAAAAAAAAAACCATGAAAACAAAAAAATGTTGATGTTGTAATAACAAATTTTTTTCGAGGTACATTTTCAAAATTTTTTCGCAATGATGTTAAGGATAAAATGTCATGACTCGGAAAACCCTTAAAAAAATTATAATTTTTCAACCATAGAATTAAAACCAAAGATCATGACTACAAAAAACCTTAAGTTTTCAAAATATTTCAACCCTAGCATTATGAAAAGTTTCTATGACTATTTTTTTTTAAATGGATACCTGAATGAAAGAGTCATTATACGAAGAGTAATTTTTTTTTTCAAATGCTAAATGTATAGCAAGTTCAAAATCTTACCCTAAGACAACTTGACACATTGCGACAAAAAATTAAAAATAAACCATCAAATTGATAAGTGGTGTATCAGCCATTAAATTGACACATTGTGGGGTCGGACTTGATACATTATAACGAAAACTTTAAAATCAACTATCAAATTGACACATAATGAGATAGGGTTGCTAGTCGAGGATCAACACAAACCCTGTAGGAAAAAATATAATCAAACAAAATAATAAATAAATACAAAAGAAAGTAAAAATTAAAACATTGAAAAAAAAGAGACAAGTTTAAAAAATAATAAGAAGTAAATAAAGACATATATTAAAACATTAAAAGAAAGCAAAATAAAAATTAAAATATTGAGAAAACTAAAAACTACAACAAACAAACAAAATTAAAAAAATAACAAAGAGAAATATATATTAAAATTAATCAAATTTAAAAAAATATTGTTATATATTATATATATATATATATATATATATTATATTATATATATATATATATTATATATAAACAAAAAAACAAAAATAAAAATATGTAGAAAGAACAAAATAAAGTTAAAAAATGATAAAAAAAAAAAATTTTAAATGATACGAGATAATTTAATAAAAGTCATTTAAAAAAAAGAAATCATAAAAACTAAAAAACACATTAAAATAATTATTTAAAATATTTAAAAATAAATAATTAAAACAATCATTGATAAAATATTAGAAAACATAAATCTTTAAAAAAAATTAAAAAATATGCCCGCCATGGCCTCACCCCTGCTGCCTGACGAGCGTGAGGTGGTGGAGACATGATTCTCAATATTGTGCCTCCAACCCCTTGGGCCCATTGGACTGTAGGGCTGGGGCAAGAGAGCGCTGCATTGACCTCGTCCTTCCCCACCCCCACGACCCAACAAGCCCCAGTGGGTGGACACCCGATTCTGAAAATCGGCCCTTCACCCCTTGCGGCTCATTGGGCCATTGGGGTGGGCGGGGCATTTTTTAATTTTCATTTTTTTAATTTTTTTTAAAAGTTATGTTTTATAATTTAATTTTTGATTTATTTTTTTTAAATAGGTTTCAATACTTATTTTTTAATGTTTTTTTTTGTTTTAGTGTTTTGTTATGATTTTATGATTTTTTAATGTTTTTTATTTTGCTTTCTTTTTTTATTATCTGTATATTTTTTTTTGTTATTTTTTTGTTTATTTCAGTAATAATTTCTTGTATTTTTTTAATTTTTATTTATTTGTTTGCTTTTTTAATATGATTTTTAAGTTAATTTTCTTTTCTTTTTACAATTTTATGTGTGTCACGCGGAATCAGTCGATCTTGCGGACAAGACAGAGCTTCCTAGAATCTAATGAAGACCTAATGACAAACAAACCAACCAGACACTATCTTTCTCTAAATGCGCTTTATAAGTAATGGGAAACAAGTGTGTTTAAGGCCCTACCTCATGTCCAATGCAAGTTCGGAGATGCCTTCGCTTCTTTGATCCAAGTAAGTTCCTTTATTGCAAACCTGCAAGCAAAAACAAGACAAACAATTAAATAGCACCTGAATATCCAATATTATAAAACATATTTAACATGAAAGTCAAGGAGTCCATGAAACAATTAGCATAAGATACTTGTTGAGAAAAATGAGCTTGATTGTATTAATT